>VXAK01004928.1:0-12946 GCA_013399435.1 Arenaria interpres
TTTTTTTTTATGAGAAGCAAACACTAACTTGCTGATTGTTCTGTATTAGCACAAAGTGAGAAATATAGTACCAGAGTGAACATATGCACATGACACCTCAGGAAATCTGCTGACAGATTTTGGACGGTTTAGCTATAACCGCACAAAATACTGTGTCAGAAACATGCATGAAAATAACTTCGTTACATCTATTATATATGTGCCGTATATTATATAGCTATATTAAATATAACTCCTGCAGCTCAACATTAAGTTCAAACATACTATACAACAAAGCCTCAAATCTTGCATATCAGCACAGAAACTTTGGTATAGGATGTATTTGCACCACACACCCACAACACTAACTGATTTCAAGACTTCAAGGTCAATATTTAGGAACTGCTACAGAACACAGCGGCACTTTCTGCCCCTGGATACAGTGATGCTCAAACTGTTTGAGTGCATGGAAGCCTCTTTTCATCACAACATGAAGACCATTGCTAGACTTGATCGTTAATTCACAGAGCAGGAAGAAAGCCATCCTTACTTCTCAGGCCTACTTGTCTCAGGACCACTCAGGAATATATTGCTATTGATTTGTATTGCCTACTTGTGAAACCTTTTCTTCCCTAGCAACCCTTGTGAGCGTAAACTGTTTCTATTAAAGAATTAAAATATAAATAGAAATCAGATCTAGAGCAGAGTTTTGCTCCTCCTTTAGACCTAAGCTGCAAAGATGACCCAACAAGATCAATTTTGGTAAAAATTCCCCACTCTTCAATCCTTATGTTTATTAATTTTAGGACTCCTTTTGATCAAAATTAATTCCTTGAAAAGAACAGGCTGAGATTCCTTTAACTTTCTTTCCTATAAAAGCTATTGGACCCCTGAACTATTGCCTTATTTCTACTGTGTATACTGTAAAAAGTACATTGTAGCCTTGTTTCTTCAACAAACCTGATGGTCAACAAAGCACAGCATTCACTCTGTCCTCTGACTTGTTAAACGAGTTGAACCACCTACAAGTTTCAGACTATGTATCTAGAAAAATTGCAAAGTTCATCCAATTAAGATGAAGTACAGTCTTTAAGAAACAGATGTGGAAAGACATTATCTTGACAAGACTACATGCAACTACCGTTTATTTAATAATTTACACGTTCATAAAAATTCAAAAGTGGCATAAATAATGTACCTTCACCACCATATAAGATGCTACAGACAACAAAAAAAAATGTTGGTCAAGGATATGATTAAAAGAGAAACTGTAAAAGAATAAATACTTTCATTATTGAGCTCGGTTACTAAGAATCATTTACTTAAAAGATAAAACTGAATAGTTAAGTAGAAAACTAACAGCAGATTATGGATGCTTCACAGAATTAAGGAAGGGTAAACTTTTTATTCTTACCTCTATTACTGCACAGAGCTGTTCTCTCACAGCACTATAGGGTTCTGCAGATCTATATGCCTCAGGAAAGAACATGGAGGTGGACATTGATACAAGTGAGATACTGATTATTTTTTTTAATTCCCAAACGTCATTTATCTTTGCAAGTGACCCCATCATTAGCTAATGCAGAATTTGCAAAAGCCAGGAAGACCAAACTTCTCACAAAGAGCTGCAGAACCCCCCATGTGTCACTTGGTGAGTTAAGGTGACCATGGCCTGGTACATGCCAAGCTTCTGACAAATCAACATTACCTTTTGTAATCGTATCATAGCAGATTCTGTCCGCTAACTGTACCAAAAGCAAGTCCCTTTTCTCCTTACTTAAAATGTAAAAAATTATATTATAACTTCAAGCAAAAATACCATGTGTTTTCTGTGAAGTTTATGTGGACAAAGAACGTATTAGATCAAAGGACTATACTGGTTCCTTTTTAGAAGGCAAATGAATGGCAAGAGCCAAGGAAAACAATAGATTATTGTAGTTTACAAAAGAGATCTTTAAGATAGCATTAGTACTGTTCGGGCTTATTTATTCATAAAGGTCTTACAGCCTTTACATTTTTATAACAAACTCCACAGTGCTCCAGTCTACTTCACTGCTCTTCTGAGTCTAGAGAAGTCAGAAGAGGCCTCAGGAAACCTTTCTTCACCTACTTCTGGTCTGGATCCCGCTTTGACATCGCTCCAAGTCAAATCAACACCTCCTTTAGCTCACAATATGATATTTGCCTCTCCCACACTTTTCTCTCTCATTTTTCTGGCAGTTTCAAGACATGTATATTGAACCTAAAATTCAAGTATTTGTTACTAAGCTTCTTATGATTAACGTCAACACCTCTCAAAATGCCCTAAAGCATATGCTAATTAACCTAGCGTACTATCAAATTATAGCAGTCTTCTGGAATCATTTTAGCATCTTCCAAAACGGTTTTCTTCTCTGTCTTGCAAACAAACTCAAAGAAGAAAGATTGCAATTTTTTTTTATTTTTTGACACTACAAATACAAAGACAAAAAGAAGCAGGAGATTAATTTATTCCCCCGTAAGCAAACACTACAATGAAAGGATTTTCATAACATCATTCAATTTTCTTGAGGAAAAAAAGTACATATTATTCAGCTCCCTTTGGAAATTTGCTTCCAGAACAATGAAAATAATAATATTAATTGAAGTTTGAGATGGAAGAAATCTCCAAAGCATTTAATCCATTTGCCTATATTCATTCCACACTTATATGTCACAATCCGTAATTCACAAAACTGAAGCGTGACCTCAAGGCTATTTTGCATACCCATTAGAAGTCCATGGGGCTGTAGCATAATCTGCTTAATTAATGAATTCCATCAGCTGAATGCCAAGTCAAATAAAGAACAGATTGAGTATGAGCAGCATACTTATCTGAAACTGAAGTCCAGAAAGCTTAAACAAGCCAGACTTTCAATCAGACATCTCAACTTAATTATACAGCATCAAGAAACCTTCAGTTCAAAGGTAGCAATTACATACCTTGTAATACTCTCAATATAAATACGTTTACAATCAAGCACCAAATTTACATCACAAAGGAATATAAGCCTGACAGCCAAATGCAGCAAATAGCTTCCTGATGTTAAAGTAATAAATCTTCCATTCAAAACAATGGCAGAAACATAACAATTCTAGCTCTGTTCAGAAAGGTCGGCTTTAACACATCTGGACAAAGTGGTACAGAGCCAACTCCTTTAATCTTTCTGCTGCCCTTTCAAAGTTGGCCAGGAGATTCTATTCTACATAAATTTAGTTCTCAAGCAGACGAGGTCTTTTTGGTTCTCCACTCATTTTTAGTGCCTGTGAATGGTAGCGGATGTATCATCTATTCATTGATGCCATAATGCTTCATAAATCAGCAACAGCCAGGGGCGGATACACTGCTGGCCTCCTCACACACTGACACCATCCCCTCTTAACTGCTTGACTTGGTCATTCTGTTGGCAGCATCAAAAGCTGCACTACTTGCTTGCCTTTTACGGATAGCTTTCCAGGACCTTCACCCCCATATTCCCTGCCTGAAACTGAAGTGGAAATAGCTATAAAGGCTTCTCTGACAAACACAAAACTGAGGCCTCACGTGGCACTGTATTGAGAAATACAGCTGCTCATCCAACTTTGTCATTTGCACTTAACATCTTTGCATAAAGTTCTCTCACATACATTCTAATGTGACAGACATTGCACAAGATCAGAGCCTTTAAAAACTCCAAAAAGAATCTGGATCGTGTTTCTTTACTTAGTATTTCATGCTGAAAATAATCTCACCCCTTAAAGGCAGGTCATTAAAAATGTTATCATAACTATTAGCAAATGATTCATTTTTCATCTTGTTGGAGAAATTAATTGCCCACTCAACTCCGTGGCAGAGATATCTGGAGTTTGCTCTCCTCTCTACAATCTCAGGGCTGCACGTCTAATTTCAGGAATCCGGTGGGTTTGCAACAGGCACAGAACGTTGCTGGGGCTGGGCACCTCTCAGAGAATTCAAACTTCTCTTGGAGGATGCCAGATAAGACCACTGAATGCCACTTCTTGCCAAAACAAGCATTTTGGTGGAAGTTGAAGTATGAATAACGAAAAGAAGCCGCCAACGTGACAGCAGAGGAAAGTTGGGGCTTTAAAAAAAAACAAAAACAAAAACCCCACAACCCCACACTATGTAAAATGTCCCAGACCACTATCACTTATGAAACTTGTTCAGTATAGTCAGAAAATCAGATGATTTGGGTTGTGTTCACAGACAGGAATTCCAAAAGAGTAGACTCCTTTCAAAAAAGGGAGGATGTGGTTTTGCTCAATTTCTGATTTTGATACTTGTACTAAGCAGCTAAGAAAGATGTAAGCACATATACACATTCTAAAACCAGTGAAATCAGAACCTATTTGAATCTGCTAAATTCAATGCCACATTCACCATGAAAAGCAGATTCCTCATGTCTATTTTCCTTTCCATTTTACTTTTAAAAGTGTATATTTTTGTATGTATACTTGTATATGTTCTAGACAAAAGACATACATGTGGAATATCGCATTTTTCTTCTGTTTAGAGGGAAAAAGAACTGTAGTTTCCCCTCTGTTAGGATCATCATAGAAAACATAGGCAGATAGATAAGGCAGCCTGAATATAACTTTGGAGCTCCTAAGTCTGTTTGCTACGAACAGGTAGGCACACAGATGGGCTAAAACTGATGACGGTTTCCAACTTTCATAGGATTACTCCAACCACTGGACCAGCAGCTCCATTCAGCAATAACAGTTCCTTTTCAGTATCTCCTGCCAGAATAGCGTCACAACGCTGACTGCAGCTGAAGACAGCATTACAAAAACCTTGCAAATTTCAGGACATCTACTAATAACAAGGGCAATTTCTTTTACGCAAATACCTGAAAAGAAAAGCAACACTGGCTGGATGGTCACGCTCAAAGAGTTGCAGTCAACAGCTCAATGCCCAAGTGGCAACAACCAGTGACGAATAGCATTCCTAAGGGGTCAGTACGGGGACCAGCGCTGTTTAACATCTTTGTCGGCAACATGGACAGTGGGATTAAGCACACCTTCAGCAAGTTTGCTGACGACACCGAGCTGTGTGGACCAGTCGACACGCTGGAGGAAAGGGATGCCATCCAGAGGGACCGGGTCAGGCTTGAGAGGTGGGCTCAAGTGAACCCCATGAAGTTAAACAAGGTCAAGTCCAAGGTCCTGAATGTGGGTCATGGCAATCCCAAGCACAAATACAGAGTGGGTAGAGAATGGATTGAGAGCAGCCCTGAGAAGGACCTGGGAGTGTTTGTGGATAAGGAGCTCAACATGAGCCAACAATGTGAGCTTGCAGCCCAGAAAGCCAACAGCATCCTGAGCTGCATAAAAAACAGCGTGGCCAGCAGGTCAAGGGAGTCGATTCTATCCCTCTACTCTGCTCCGGTACGTCCTCACCTGGAGTACTGTGTCCAGCTCTGGGGCTCCGGTGAGACCCCACCTGGAATACTGTGTCCAGCTCTGGGGCCTTCAGTACAGGAAAAACAACTTCGTGTCCATAATGATAAGAGATGACATGGGCCTGTTGGAGCAAGTCCAAAGGAGGGCCACAAAGATGATCAGAGGGCTGGAGCACCTCTCCTGTGAGGACAGGCTGAGAGAGTTGGGGTTGTTCAGTCTGGAGAAGGGAAGGCTCTGGAGAGACCTAATAGCAGCCTTCCAGAACTCAAAGGGGGCCTACAGAAAAGATGGGGAGGGACTCTTTATCGGGGAGTGAAACAATGAGACAGGAGGTAATGGTTTTAAACTGAAAGAGGGAAAATTTAGATTAGATGTCAGGAAGAAATTCTATACTCTGAGGGTAGTGAGACACTGGCAGAAGCTGCCCCAGGAAGTTGTGGATGCCCTGGAGGTGTTCAAGACCAGGCTGGATGGGGCTTTGAGCAACCTGGTCTGGTGGGAGGTGTCCCTGCCCATGGCAGGGGGGTTGGAACTCGATCTTTAAGGTCCCTTCCAATCCAAACCATTCCATGAGTCTACGAAAATATTTCAGCTTTCTTCAGAGAAAGATCCAATTTGCTGATCATTTTTCTGCCAGCCTTTGTTTCCACTACTGTATGCATGTAGTTAGCGAGCCTCTTTAATCAAGCTTTCTATCACCTTTACAAGTACGAGATGAAGCTACACTTAATAATTAGTTTCAGGTATTCTTTCATATCACTTTGGTGTATTTTAGCAACATTCCTACTCTGCTCTATTATTACTGCTTTTGGGTTTTAATATATTTGAGCCAGAAACTGACACAGGACTAGACACAAAAATTGATTCACTTTTCTAAATGGAATTGCCATAGACTAACTAGTCACAAACCTAAGGGTGTGCTATAATCCAGCTCCTCCTTCAGAGAGATTCTTTTGTTAAAAGACCACTGAGGAAAAGCTGAGGGGACAGAGCATTTCAGATATAAAAGATAAAATCATAAGTGCTGTTGATGACAGGAAGCTACTAATATTTTAAGGAACACGGCCCATGAATCTATCAAAACAAGAAATGCACATTTGATATATCTACGACAGGAATGTACTTTCACTGTGCTATTACCACTTTCAGCATGACAGTGTAAAGCCACTTCTGAGTAATTCTACACCAGAAAAGCAAGAACATCATCCCTTTGAAAACAGATTCCATGCTATTTCGGAAAAAGAACCCACTGTGCTTCTTTCCCCAGGTAATGAATGCAGGTACACAAAGCAGATGCAGCCCCCACTCACTGAAATCTCCACACCTGACACTGTTGAGTGGGAAGCAGTATAAAGCTGTAGATTTGTCTAGAGGTTTTGCTAACACATCTGATACAGTTATGAGAAAAATATAAAGAAAAACTAAGTATTCAGTAGGTCCACTGGAAAGTCCTCTGTTAGAAAAAAAATAAGTAATACCACAGATCCTACTTAAAAGGGGAAAAAAAACCCAGATGTAATCAAGAAACCTAGGACAAAGGTTGGCGGCTTACATCTCACTGTTTATTTCTACACTAGAATTCATCTTTATCAATGACTAAACTCTAAACAAGAAAGAAAGGTTCTTCCACAAGAAAGAGAAGCAATTCAGACTACATCTATAGCTCAAACTGGTTCAGGTATGAAAACGAGCATCAGCAAACTGCAAAGACACGATGTTGGACAGAAGCACACTATACTGAAACAGAAAGGTAAATGATGTTTTAATGGCAGTCGGACATAAATAACTTACGTGTGACGGTTTTAAACAGTGAGCAGTAACTACAGGAAAAGGGTAGTTTTCAAGTAGCAAACAGTGCACTGTCTGTTTAACTTGGACTTGAACAGTTAAATGTAAAACTCCTTTCTTTCTCCCCCCACAAAAAGTACTTTGATACAAATCATTAATTTAAGGAAATTCTGATAATCTCTACTTCTGAAAAATCAAAAATAATAACATAAATTTTTTCCTACGGCAGTGAACAACTGGGATCTTTTTGTATTCACACAAAAGGAAGCACAATTTGCTGAAATGGAAGAGACACTCTCAAACACTGCACTAATATTTTCAAAATGTGTAGAAGTTTATCGGAGAAGAATGGTAATCTAAATATTCAACTAAATAGCTTTTGCTATTTTAGCAGAAATATCAGTAATTTCTTCTGGTCTGAACTAGTAGCAAGTAATAGTTTCTGTTTCAAATGAAATATTGTACACCACTGATATAGCATTGTTATGGTTTTTTTGGTCTATCACAACACACAAACATCAGAAGTCACAATGTTGCACAAATTGGTTCCCAAAGAGGAACAAAATAATTATCAAGCATAACACACACTTAGTAATGATAAAAGCCAAGAATTTTACCTGCTAGGCAGCAACATACAGTCAATGTCAGGTCTCTTTGTCTTCGGAATGGCATATAGTGGATACCTATCGCCATGTCGAATCAACACTTGGACTGACACTAGCTTAAAATAATGAGGTGCATGACCTAAAGAGAAGGAGAGGGGGGGCGGAGAAAAAAAAATGTAAAAAGTTAAGTGAATGTTATGCTAAACCGTCCCCCTGTACACTTTTAGAAAAAAAAAAAAAAGCAGGTATAATTGGCTTAATAGCCTTTAATAGCTTTGGTGCTGCATTGAAAGAAAATCTCTGTAAGACATTCTAGCTTACTGTCCCAAGAAAGATTTCATTTTAAATTGCAAGACAACTTATTCAAGATTCAGGTTCTTAGCACATTCTTCATAGCACATCTAAAGTCAAACAACAACACAAGTCAGTACGCAAGCATACTCTTGCTTGCATACTCTGATTTCTGCCAACACAGTAAGGCTACTATACCCTTACGATGCTTCTCTTTCGGACCCCTATCATAACGACAGTTTGCAACATGCCTGATTTGAAGGGGTTTTTATATACTACTTTGCGATTTATTTTCTATGATTATTGGGAAATGCTAGTGAGGGAATTTATTCAGGCTAACTTGCTGCTGTAGCCACTACGGGGTTAAGATTGCAAACAAGTCTTCTACCTGACTATGTCTAATGGTTTGAAAGCTCCAAAATTAATTACTTGCAGTTGGGGGTTGTTTTTTTTTTTTTCTGAATTCCAAGTCAACTGTTCTTCAGATGTTAACAATGTAATTTGCAATGCAGCTCAGAATAAGCATTATAATTCAAATATTAAATAACTATATCATTCCCACCACTTACACTTTTTAGGCCTCCAGTTGACCATTAACTAGAAGCAGAATAATTTCCAAAAATCAAGAGAGAGAGGATATAAAGGGAAAGAAAGAACAACATATTTTGAATGATTTAACACAATTCAGCAATCAGCTGGCAGTTGCTGTAGCTTCTCCAAACACCAAAGAACTGACAATGCAAAAGTTATGGTTTCCAATGACAGCACATAGAAGCAAGCAACTCAACCGTCGTTTGCATTCCCAGAGCTTACCTTCCATGCTGCGCTCAGCAATGGTGGGGATATTGCAGTAAATATGAGCTTCATAAACAGGATCTATTGCAGGAGGCTCAGTCAACAAATCAGGCATTATTCTCTTTCGGCTTTTAGGATTCAGACCATCTTCCCTGATGGGGTTTACTGGGATTAAATGCACTGAAAGATACAAAACACAGAGCATATATATTTAGGAGGGTTTAATGACATATAGGACTGTGATTTTTTTTTTTTCTTTTAAAAAAAGTAATTATGCACAAAGTCTATGGTTCCTGTGAAAAGATGCCACTCTACAGTTTAAATCTTTGTTCTGAATTTTTCACGGCTTACATAGTCAAGAAGGCAAGCCCAGTGAGCTCTTTAGCAAAATCAACGCTTGGCTAAGACTACAGAAATACATCTGTATGTAGAACAACTCTTCCTTTTGCACTCTTCTTGAAGCTGCTTTTTCTGTCACTCTCTCATCAAGCTCCAAGAGCACAAATACGAAGAAAAGGGCCATAACAGGCCTCTGTCTCTCATCATTTCAACTTAAAAACTGACACTGAAGGACATCAGCAAGAGACACAGCACAGTTATGATAGTACTACAAACCATTGGGAAAACAAAGTACTCAAGATTGAAGGGGCTGGACTGGATTGTCCATCATTTTCCTTACTAATCCCCACCCTTACGTGGCTACCTTGCCAGCCTTACGTAGTCTGACTCACCTAAAGAAAATGCACAAAAATATATTTGTTAAAATGTAACTGAGACTACCACAAAAAACGTTAAACACAAAGAAATGCAATTAATGTTTACACACAGCAGGGAAATTAACAGAAATACCACCACTAGTCTTCCAACATGTAAAAGCATGCTGAAGCATTTCTGAATTTCAGGGCAGAGTTCTACTGACGTCTTTTTACCTTGTCTTGATGTGAAAGCACTAGTTAATTTAAGAGCCTTACAAGACTACACTTGTAATAACAAATGCCGACTTCTTTTTTTTCCTATTAGTACTTTCTGGTATTTGAACAGGGCAGATTTAGAGGTCAAAACAAGGAGGAAAAGTGTTTGTATTTTTATCCCTATTAGTCTTCTGTGGTGAGAGGAGAAAAAGAAAAAAAAAAAGAAAGAAAAGATGAGAGAACAAATTTCGAAGCAGAATTTTATTAATTCTTCTGGGTCATTCCCTCAGTTACATCTTGACTCCCAAACCTAATTTTAAAAGCTAATTTTTAACCACAATAGAGTTGTGCGGACAAAGAAAACCAACGAAGACAGCAAACTGAAGTGAAACACACAAAGGTTTTAAGAGCACACAGCCGTTAATGTAACACAGACTCTTCATTCTTAAACTACAATACACTGCTTTGAATATTTTAATGTGGTTTCTCTTTGCCTGCCAAAACCAGAATTCAAGCATTTTCCATACCCTTGCTAGTGCTGTTGACGTGGGTAACACCCGCGAAGAGCAGCAGCTTGAAACTTCTCCTGAAACTGTTTCAGATTTTGCATTTGACTACCCACAAGACTGTGCTTGGCGAGAATATTAACTGTAATTTTGACTTTGGCCACTTCAACTGCAGAGCTCAGCTGCCATTCCAGCATGTATTTATCGGGTTCATTTTGTAGTTCCTTCCATGCTAAGACTCACGTTACTGTGAGACATTGCAAACCACTGGCCAAGGAACTCTGGCAGTAAGACGGAGCCTTGGCAGTATCTATCAGAGATTGACAAATCTGGCTTGAAGGGGCTTGCAGCAAATTTGTATTTGGGGTATAAGTCCCAAACCTAAGAATGTGTTCACAACAGTTGCTGCAAATAGAAAGCGCTACCAGACAGTAGCTGCCTAAAGAGTATAAATGGGAAACTACAGCAGTTATGTTATAGCGGTCAAGCTTCCTACCCAGAAAAGGTCAGGAGCAACAACTTTCAGTTTTCTGTTAATAATTTTTTAAGAGCAACACACAACATTGCTACTGCTCACCTAATGTCATAAAAAAGTGCAGAGCTGCCTCAAGCCCTCCTGGAGGTACTGTAACTCCATTCAGCTTCGACCCATGACTGTTTCAGAAGACAAGGGAAAACATACCTCAATAGCAACAGCTTCAAACTCTGGTGCTAAAATTTGGTTGGGAGATTTTAAAGCAAAATAAAGAACCTAATTATTTCTATAAGGCAGTTTTAACTACAAAAAACCCTGAATATATCACATATTTGCACTGAGACTACTAACTACAGCAGTCAACAGATGCATACATTAGTTTATTAAGATCAAGCGTCTGTGGTTCATGAGGCCAAATATTTTGTTTGCAGATAGCAAGTCTCATTTCTAATCAAACTAGTTGAAGAAATACTTAACACTGCCAGACAAATTTAAGAATATGGAAAGGCACCAAATCTTAAAGAGAAGAATCTACTCTATTTAAAATATTAAAAATAAATTTGAATATTAAAAATAGTACCCACAGGATTATCAGATTACATGTTTGAAGTTTAAAAGGCTACTGACAAAACACCCTTAAAAGAGACTCTTAAATCAACCCAGAAGTTACGGGTGCAACATAAGAACATTTTGTGGACTGGAAATGGACTCAGAGATCAGGAATAACTAGGAATAACAATAGTTCATGCCAATTATTTAAAAAAAAAGTTTACTAAAAACTATCCTATTCTAAATGCTGCTCCTAACAATATTTATTGATTACTTAATAATAGCTTATAGAGAATAAGCTTGGCTTATATCAGGGAAGAAGGGGAGACACAGCATTTCCCCACTGAACTATCACCCAGTCCACTTCCAAGTATCTCAGATAGGGACTGGGCTAAAGGAGCTTCTAACTTTGAACCCACCTGGGGCATAACCACCTTGTCTGGATTTCTGAACATATTTAAGCATCCTGATCTAGTGAAAAATCTCCCTGCCAATGGCAGGAAAATTTGCCTAGATCATCTTTAAAAGGTCCCTTTAACATAAACCATTTTATGATTCGACTTAAATGATTCAAATTGTTTGCAGGTCTGAAAAAGAAAATTATCAAGAAGGTTAAAAACTCCAGTCGCCTAAATAATCACTGTCATAACAAGTAGTATTTACTTAGAGCACACTTGAAATAACATAACAGGGAGAAGGAAAAAAAAAAAAAACCACAAAAACAAACAACCAAAACTACCTACACAAATACCTGGGTCTTCCATTTAACTATGTTAGCTATGTTAAATGGAAAAAATCATTCTAAAAAATCATGTTATCTGGGCACCAGTCTGGGCACTGGAAATTTCCGTGAAATGTATACACATAAAAATAGCAAACACTTCAGAAAAGTGGAAAAAAAAGACCAAGTACAGATGAATTCTAGTTGGAAAGCTCCCTTCTGTTTGCTCAGCATCAGCATGGTGACCCTGAAGAGCCGACCCAGCAAGGCTGGTCCTTTTCCCCCCTTGTTAAAGCTCTGCACAAGCTGGCACAATCCTGCAGTATCGGAGCTTTGGGAGGAGGACTCCAAATAACGCAGCCCCTCTTTGTACTGCTGCCTGGTCCAAAGAACGACAGAGGTATTTTCCACACTGACAGCTAAAGTCTCAGTTGTCTCTCAACGCTTTTCTCATCTTTTGCCATTCCCTGGACATGGTTAGCGCCTTATGTATTTCTGATGTTTTCTCCTTTCTCCCTCCCTTTTTATTTCAAGTACTTGGGCATCAAGCTTCCTTGCTGTCTTCATTTATCCTGCTTCTGAGCTGCTGACTCTTCCTTTGCACGCCTCATCCTCTCCAGTTCCCTAAGGCACAGAAGGCTCAATTTGTTCCTCCACTTTTGTACCACTTATACCACATTGAGCAGTTATTTAAAGCTCTTTGGAGAGCAGACTGTCTCTTTGTTTCCAAGTTATTTCACTAGTGAAAGTTCTCTTCTGCAGTCTCAATCCCACCTTTGTCTCCCAAGTGGGCTTTCTGGCCCAGATGTAACCAGGAAACCTACAAGTAGTAATGGACTGACACTGCAGAGAAGGAAAGAAGAAAAGAAAAAGGAAAAAAGAAGGGGGGGGGGGGGAACACCCCC
>VXAK01004928.1:14839-50591 GCA_013399435.1 Arenaria interpres
ACCAAAAAAAAAGCCTCAAACCACCAAATCACCCCACTGTAGGTAACCTTATGTTAATTGGTAAAGAAAAGCAAATGCGCATGTCAGAGAGTACAAGTTATTTATCCCTCTTCCACCATTTTTCCCTCCTCCCCTCCCTGCTCCTCGCAGGACACTAACAAGGCTGCCTAGCACAGAAGAGAACACTCAGGCTTCTGAAATTCTGATGATGGATGTAGACTTCTCTTCTAGTTGCTCACTCTCTTATAAAATGGAAGGTAGAAAAGGAGAAGCATAGGGGAAAACAACCAGAAAAAGGCAGGAATGCTTTGAAACAAATGAGATGGGGAGAAAAGGTGAAGACGCGTGGAGCAAAAAAACCAATCTGGAAAAAAAAGATAAGGTGCACGTGGGCTGAAAAGCAGGTAGGGCAACAGCGAAGGCAGAGGCTGCCAGTTTGGAAGCAAGGCAGCCCGGGCACAGCACTGCAGGAGCTCCGACACCCGGCCACCCCACGCTCACGCCTGAAGAGCACAACAGCCAGATCACTTTTAGAGCTGTATGTGGGATTTACAAATGCATATTTGGGCATAAGTGAAGTTCAAATACCCCTGTGTGACACACAATCCACCTTCCTCATTTTATTCTTTTGTACAGCTAAATAAAGGCTTTACAAGTCTCAAAGGTAAGATCTGTATGAACAGGGAGGGCCTTCATCCATAATGCACAATGCCACAATCACTAATGTGCTGTATTTCAATGCTGAGTAATCACTCAAACAAAAAGGCTTATTAGGCTCACACTGGTCAAACTATCAAGTACTATTAAGAAAAACAGCCACAGAAATCTTTAAAAAGGCTTTCTACACCTTTGAACATAAGCTTCTAAGCTTCAGATTTTATATTTACATAAAATATAAATAGAACTACTAAACTTGTACATAAGTTTGTCATAAATTTTCCCTTTTAATTTATTAATATGCAATTTTAACAAAGCCTCCAGTAATTCTTATTTTAAATCAAACCACCTGCCCAATTTTTAATCAAAAATCTGTCCACACAGAACTTAGGAAGAAGTGACAGTCCTCAGCATCTCTGCAGCCTCTATCCCTTAACCATTCACATCTGAATCTACTTCTTTCACCACATCCCTGCCTCCACTGGCATTTGCCCTTCGAATTTCTCCACTTCTGCTGTGTTTTCTGCCTGCTGAGGAGCAAGTGGAGCAGGGTGTCCCTGAAGCCCAGATGTATTCTCTACAGAAAGCTCTCCATGAAACTGCTGCCCTTTCTACTGCAGAGCAGGCTTCAAGCTTCCAGGTTTTCTTCCCACAGTGCTGCTAATTTCTCTGAGCATCACTCCAAAGGGAAAAAAAGACTGAAGGGAGCTATGGGGGAGGTGGGTAACAGAAAGAAGAACAGCAGGGTCCTTGGGGACACACACCTAAATTCAACTTAGAATAGCAACAGCAAAATGCTCTGCTGTGAGAAATCCCTGACAAGGTAAGGAAGGTTCTTTGGAGTGTAATTTCTCCACAATACTTCAGCCTAGCAATAGCATGAGTTTCGAGGTCACACAGGTACAGCTGTCAGATTGCAGCTGCAGCTGGGAAGCAGAGGTAAGCACTTCTCTTTCTTGTACATTTAAAAATGCTATCAAACCAAAGCCCTGAAAATGGATGACCCAAAATACAGATTCTTCATCATCATCGTTACAGAAGAGGGCAGGAATTTCCAACCTCATGGTATTCACTGAGCCGTCAAACACAAGCAAACAGTGAAGAGAGACTACAGATCCCTTCCTCAGAGTATCCAAGAATTTGCAAACTTTTAGCTTTGGTGGCAAGTTACAGACCCAGACATGCCCAGACACATACACCTATTTGACATACATTCAGTTTCTGGGTTGCTGCTGCTGTTCTTCCTTCTGTAAGAGAGATCACAGCAATTTTGAAAATTTTCAAGGCCTCTGCTGGTTTACAGCATAATCCCAACGCCAGCACCCTAAATTTTGCAGTCTGTCTTAGACTTTAAAAAAATACTCAGGAAAAGTATTTATAAGTGGCAGATATCATTGAATAAACATTCTTTTCAAGCCAATGCTTCTAATCAAAAGCACAAAAATGCTTGCTATGGCAACCTTGAATACACGCACTTCATACTGCAGAATGCCAGACTTCTGCAATATCCTTCATTACAGCTTATTTTGACACCAGAAGTTAAAGCCCACTAGAATAGTTCTATTGATCCTATCAGGTAAATATAGACATCTCCCTTCCTACAGCAAAAATATCAATTAGTTTTCAAGACCATGAGAAATGCTGCAGCAGACTTGTGGAACAGAACATCATATTTCGAGTTCTTACATATAAACATTAACACGTCAAGAGAAATTGATTAAACTCACAAAGTTGTGGGGCATCCATTTTGATGCACTGATCCTTGAAGGGTAAATTTCTGCTTCACCTGTGTCAATATTAGAAAAGTGCTGCTTTCAAAATTCTGTTATTTAGTGCTATGTTGTATTTCCTTATGTTACTTAAACTACATCTTGTTTCAAAGTGACAACACAAAAGTTATAGAGTTATAGTCCCATTTCCTTCCCAAATTACTTGTGATTTAATAGAGACAAGAGGTAAATTCCTCTTCTCTTTTATTCCTGCAGGCCCAGCCATCACAGAACCTGAAAGCAGCAGTTCCCTCGTTGCCTTCCCTCCACCTGGAGAGCTCAGCCATAGTCTTCAACCTCAGACACGGTGGGGGTGGGAGCAGGGCAGGACACATAAGGAACCGCTCTCCTCCAACTGGAAAAATTCTCATGGGATATTTAAACTAAGATTTAGGATAAACAGATATTGGTTTTTCATGCCCAAAGAGAGAACTTCAGCATTACCTTATCTGTTCTTCAGCAAAAAAGCATTCTGCAGCCCCTAGCAGGGACACTTAGCCCACTGTCACCCATGCTGTGTGACAGGATTTACAGCCGTCGTACACTGGTATAGCAGTTAGTCTATGAGAGGAGCAGCGTCATTCAAATTTAAGGCACACAGGTAATGACTGTTCCCCAGAATTTCACCTGAAGCCTTGCTTCTTATTTTAATTACCCAAGACACAAGCAGCAGTCAATCCCAGTCCCCACCTTGGGCAGAGTCTCACTAAAGAAGCACCATAGGCACCCCAGGAACAGCAAAACCTAGAGGGCAGCTTGCCCAGTTCTGCATCACGCACTGGAGTGAGCGCATTTGTTATTACTGTGCTAACGTCGCCCAACTGCAGCATCAAATTATCATCAGGTTGACCACCAGAAAACATCAGCCCAAGCCACATGTGCTGGCAATAAATACTTTAAAGTGAAGGGGATTCAGCTATCTTTTGAAGACTGTCAAAGACCTCATTAGAGGAAAAATTGCAGCAGACAAATACAACTAACAAGACCGATCGCTATAGCAACTTGTTACATTTCAGCTCACAGTGAAAATAAAAACCGCTCTTTTTGGTTTGCCTGCTACATTTTCTCTGATATTATTTGTAACCCAAGGAAAATCACCCATCCAAGGCTGAGATGGACATATCTACTGGAAATAAGAATTTTAAAGAAATGCTACCTAAAGTTTTCTATTTTCCGCTATTTTGTTTCTAGTTCCTTAAGCTTTAATTTTTTAATTATTTTTTTTGCAATAACTTTCCTGTGCTACAGGGAAATTTTCCCCCTAGAAGACTGAGCCACTTTTAATTATTTAAGTAAATAAAAATGTTGTTTCTCTGTTTAAAGTGTAGGATAAATAAGTGTTCAGAAGCACCCTGTCTGTCACAGGCTTACTGTCAGAAAATGGAAACTCAGGAGGCCTAGGAGGTTGCAGATGTACCTCATGTTAACCTAGTGGAAGTCAGATCTGATTGAGGGGGAACGAGTGTGAGCTGTAAAGTATTTTATTAATGTGCATGTTTATAAGAAAACCACATTTCTATTAAGCTATGAGGAAAAAACATAAAGACTTGACAATGGTCTTCTCCCATGCTCAAGCTTAAATAAAGATAAGCCAAATTTTAGTTGACCAAACTGGAGGCTTATAGACACACCCCAGTATGAGCTTTCACACCACAGCCCCTTCTTTCTCCCCAGAACAATCATAATATGATTACAACTGCAACTTGTTAAGCGCATCTTAACTTTACTAATCAATATTGATGTACTTTTATTGCAAGAAATGCAATCAAAAGCTTATTCTTCAGTCTAACAATAGCTGAGTTTTCAGTCATCTCTGTTTTCAGATCTCTACAGTTCTCCACTGGAGATGGAAATCGCCATATGGACAGTTGAGAACGACTGTAAATTTGCTCCTGCTTTTAGCTGTTTGTCACAGACTTGGTCAGAAATAGCCAAATCCCCTACCCTTTTCCAGTAGGGTCAAGACCTTCTTGTCTGCCTATTTTCTGGATCACAGTTTGGGAACTTTAAAGATTTTCCTCATCTCGAGACAATTACCAAAAGCAGCCTTCTGCCCACAGAGCCACAGCTCCCGGTTAAGCACCCACCCAGGGTCTTATTCCTTATCAGATGCAGGGTGAAGGGCCAGATTACCTTGTCTGTGTATCCATGATCAAAAATAAGTAGAACAACTACACATGACCACCATGCACAGTAGCTCTACCGGCTTTAAACAACTCACACCAGGCTTTCTGAGAACAAATCTCTTATTTCCAGTTGCATGCTTTGCTGATTTTTTACAGGGTCCCAAACTGACTTACACAAGGAAAATAAATACGCTAAGAAAACCTTTTTTGCACCAAAACACTACATGGTAGGCCTTGTAGTGTTACATTTTTGAGACCAAATTTAATCAGACACATTAAATTACACAATGGGTGCTTGCATTTATTGAGTCCAGACGTCGTTCTGAAAAGAGCTTTATAGTTCGAGAGGTCCTCCCCCTTGTTGTTTCAATTAACAATTCAGAAGGGCATATGGCCCTGCCTAAATAGCTTCCAGGATTTTCAGCTTGACAGCAATAACACAGCAATGCTGACTGCAAATCCGAGCCTTTTCAAGTTCTAGAGGAGACAGTCATTTTCCACTTCTCCAAAAGTGAAACATTACTCTCTAAATTTTATTTTATTTTCCTACTACACTGAAACTCTACATTCTTTAACATGGAAAAGATTTATATTTCCATCAATTAAATGCAGTCCTTTCTTTGAGTTAAAATATATATGTCTAATAAAGCTTTTCCTTACCAGCTTCTCACTAATTACCTCACTGCTTGGCTCTTCAGTCAATTCGAAGGGAACGGGGGGGAGGTTCTTACTAGACATCTAGACAAGCAGACAGATTTCCTGCTCTATAAACACATTACTCAAGTCAGATATTGCTCATGCTCCAAGCTATTTTGTGACAAGATACAAAAAAGGCTCCACTGTTGCTTATGATGAAGCAGTTATATTGGTTCCTCACCTACCACAGGCTCGTTAGGATTTACAAATGAGAAGTGTTACATACATCGCATCACAGCACTATTAATGAAGTCATTCCTATCAATGTATCTGTGCAGCTGCCACATCTCATCAGGCTGTGAGATGACTCCAATTATATCAAATCAGTGTCCTGAAGGCTACCAAACAAGGCTTAAGTATACAAAGACTAAGTAGGGGTTTTTATGGTCTGAAAGCATGATTTTCATAAATACAGTAGATCCAGCAATTATTACTTATCTCATAAGATTCATGAGCACTACAATAAGACTTTAAAGCTCTGTCCTGCTTCTGTCTACAGAACTTGGCAACTGGTAAATGAACTAATCCAGCTGAATTGTCCTAGAACAGATTTTCAAAACAGCTTTTATCAGCTGTGTTCAGAAACTGTTGGCAACTCTTCCCATTTCCATAGTATTGTCTCAAAATAAAGGTCAACATGAAAAGGTAGCTGCAGGACACAATATACTGAATGCAACTGCCATAATTTGCCTGTGGGTGGTGACCTTTATTTTTTCTTTTTGTCCTGTATATTTTTTTGGATCTCACAAAGACTGGAGTGGGAAGCTTTGCAGCAGTGATTACATCATGACTGAAGAAAAGACGCTTGGCAGATTTCACATGTGAACTGAGCACAAACATAGAGGCCAACTACCAAGTGTTCAACAGCAGAAGAAAACATGGCAAAAAGTATTTTCACAGGAACACGGACTGCAAATCCTCTGGCTTCAGTGATCTTTTCATCAACAGCAGCTGAGGATGATACAAAAATATGGCCCATAAAGTAGAGTTCAAGAGAGTTCAACAGTTGCTCCTGTTCCGTTATCCAGCAATCTGTCACTAACGCTTTAGATCTTTGACATTTGACAAGGGTGCTCTGCTGCTGAAACACGCATGTTTCATGTGTTTACTCTTTAAGGAATTCTCTAACTCTTGCTAAGTTCTTGCTCCTCAAATGGATATGAAGAGGAAATGTGTGCAATTCTTTTCTCTCACCCTAGATAAAATGGTTTTTTCCTGCCTTTAAAAGACCAGATGATAGGAGTATATAGTCATCTAGAACTTCGAGTGCATGTTGTCGCCTTTTTTCCTTAGGGCTCCTTAGACAGCATCCCAAAATACTCAGAATGGCTTTTGAAACTCAAATCAGACTTTATTAGGGCATGTACTAGAACATCCAGCTACTGAAATAGAAATCACAAAATACATAGGTAAAATCCCAAAAAAATAAAAGCACTTAACAGCACACCTTTGCTTTGCCCACTACATCTTCACAAGCGTTGCTCCCGTGATTTTAGAACGCCAAGTCAGCAGCTTTTTGGATTGCAGCAAATTGTGCACATCTGCTCACCAGTAAAAGCCTCTTTCTGTCACCTCTCCACAGAGCTGCTTTCTGCACTTCTCAGCAGTCTCTGTGTCTGCACACCTGGGTCACATAGAGTAATCTCCCTTTCTCTCAAAGGGCTCCCACCCGAAAGGCGGGAAACCGCACCATGCCTACAGTCCAGCCATAGCCTCTGCAAAGGCACAGGACACAAACTGGTTAATATGTTAATGTCATCAGTCAAACACAATCCACAGACATCTGGCACTTCCCTACATCCATGCCCTTCCAAGATAAAAAGCTTTACAAATTCAAATCAATATTTTAACTACTGCATTAAATTAGCACCTTTCTGTTTCACATCTAATCCCAACTGTTTTCCGTCCAGGAACTGACCTGCTCAGGGAGGTGATCTCAACACCATATGCCACTGCTTACCCAAGCCAAGCCAGCTCACTTGTTTGTCCTTGTCAACACCAGGGCACACGAAAGCTGCCGTGGATTTGCTAGCAGCAAACCCCAAAACAACATATTTAATACAGTAGAGCCTGACAGATTTTCCTGCTGGGGAAGGAAGCCTGTAATGACAGACAAAGTCATTAATCTCAGAAATTCAGAACAGTGTTCTCTGGATCAGAGAAGTATTGATATCTTTAGGAAGCTGGCCATAAACCAGCTTAGAAGATGATGGTGAGTCTTATTTCTTGTCTTCATCCAGTATTAATGTGCACAGTTGGTAAACCCAAAATTACACCACAGGCCTCGGGTTTCCATTTCTTTTAATCCAATATCTCACAGAAATCATAAAGGGAGATCACTTCCACTTTTCAAGACTTCCTATTTCACTGCAGCAAGTCCACAAAAGCCTCAGTCTTTTAAATACAAACTACTAGCCTACCTCATTAACAAATAAACCACAATGCCATTTACTATGTGCAAGCGCTGCTTGTCTCATAGTGAGTGAGCTTTGAAAATTTAAAAGGGAAGTAACTTTGGGAACAGAGATTACTCCTATTTTTTAAAAAGCAATAAAAAACTGCCTGCAGGCATTAAAATCTTCAAAATCAGAACAGCTTAAGAAACCTTATTAATCACAGAAGATATACAGAACTCATAATAAATTTTTCAAAAATCTTCACAGTCAAATGACGAGATGCTTTGGATTGAGTAAATCACTGTATCATTTCAGCAATGAAAGCCCAGCAGAAGCACAGATAAAAGAACAAAACTGCCTAGAAGATAAATTGCAAGAGGAAAATTAAGAGGACTAAGGAGAAACCTGAGTAACAACTACACGAAGAATATTAAGTATATCTGAAACAGATATATACAGGAGAACCAGCACATCCATAAAACCAATGGTTTCCAACTCAATTTGCAGCAGCACAGTGGGGATTAAGGCAGGCACAAAGAACAGCTCAGAAAAACAAACCTATCATCAAATCTAAAGTTAAAGTACTCGTCCATGAAGGCTGCATATGGCCTATAAGCAGGGGGAGCATGACTGCATTATCTCCACTGAACGTAAGATAATTTTCCTTGTACTCTCCAGTTGAGACTGTGCCTGCACTCTGACCAAGGAGGGGAGAGAGGTTTTGTTCAGCACATTCCTCTGATGAAGATGCAGAACACTAATCTCAAACAAAGGACAGCGAATAATTACTGTAAAATGAATCCATTTGCAATTAATTGTCCTAAAAGCTCTGATAAAAGTAAAGGAAGAGGGGTAAAGCTAATACAGTGTGAATCAATTGTGAATTCTCAGGAAACTGGTCTAACATCTGAGTGGTCAGCAAAAGATGAACAAAGGGTTTGCACTGAAACAAAGCAGGGTGACAAGGCTGTCTAATCTTCTCAGCTTAAGACACCCAGGTTTTGTTTTGATCCCATCATCTCTGTAATGAAACACGGTAAAGACAAAGGTCCAAAGTAAGGCAGCAGATAACACAGGGCTGAGAAACTGCACATGGAAAAGAGAAAACCTTCAGGGCTGAGAATCACTTCCCACCACCCAACCAGCCAGGAACAGGAGAGCGCAGCAGGGAGGGCAGAAGAGAGCAGCAGAATCAGACACCAGCAATCTCTGTCTTCACCAGCTCGTCCACAGGTGAGCAAAGACCAAAGCTGCCCAAAGCACATCTCCCAGACAGCCCTGGCAGCCATCGGCCGTGAATCCACTGAAATCTGTTACCCTGAAAATCCCAAGCAAGAGCTAGAATGCAAACCCCGCGCAGAGGGGGCGTTTTCTTGTGGGAACAGAGGGCTTATATTGTGCAGACATCACCTGCTTGAACTAACCCTGAATCACCAAATCATGTTTACCATTTATAAAGAATATAACAGCTGCACATCAGAAACAAAACTCTCTTTACTACTTCTACAAACAACATAAGTTTCAGAATTTAAAAACAACATTACAGGTGTTAAAACACAGTTCAGTTCAGTATACAACTAATCTATGGAAAAATCCTAGGAATAATTGTTTTGGCTTTAAAAGACAGACCTGCCAATCCAAATATCCGCAGTTTACTGCAAGGCAGCCTGACTCAGCATTAGAGAGCTAGGAAAAAGGAATAGCAGAGAACTGGAGTTGAAATTTTAAACAACAAAAAAGAACTTGCTAGTAAATAAATAATTCACCTGATCTACTGCTACAGAATAAACTAAACATTTAGGTGGGAAGGGATCTCTGCAGGTCATCTGCACCAATGCAGCACTTAAAGCAAAGCTAACTCAAATTGGCTTGCTCGAGGCTTTGTCCAGTCAACTACAAATGGTTTAAAAGTTACATACCTTGCCTCAAACCACCTGCAACTTAGAATAATAGTAGACAGACTAAAGCTTGATTATGACTATACAATTCTTGAAAGAAAAAAAAAGTGCAAATTTCTTCAGAGTCCTATGTCTTAACTGAAACTATATCAAGTTGATATACAATAAAGTACAAACTGCCATCTTCTGAGAAGAGATCCAATTGACATTAAAAGGCAAGCAACTACTGGCTCACAGAAGGAGAAAATAAGAAAGTGGTATAGGAACAAGAGGTATACTCTATTAAAAAAAAAAAAAATCAAAGCATTTCTTCAAGCTCTGCAGAAAATCTGAGCTACTTATTCTAGGTACTATAACCTCAAATTGTCTGCAACTGCAATGCCAGACAGTCCCAAGCTATGGTTCCAAAAACACCACTATGAATTCATAATAGACTAACACAAAATAAACAAGCTCACAAGACTCTGAAATCTGAAGAGGTAAGAAAAACACTACAAAAAATTGTGAGTCACCTGAAGAAAACACCATAAAATCATCTTTTATTAGCTTCTCCAAATCTACCACACTTCCGCAGACTTTCATGCAAGAAAACTAGCTATGCACACGGTTATAAGAGTTCAACTACAGCAGGGCTCGTAGCAGTGACATTGGCCCATCACTGATTTGTAAAAAAAAAACCTGAGTAAACCAGGTCATGAAGGAATACACCAACCCCTCCAGGAGCCTCTTGGTCTAGAGATAAATCCACCATTCAGGCCTCCACAAGAACAAGATTCAAGAGGAGGGCCATTGTCAGAAGAGTGCCTGAGGAGAAGCAAAGCCCTGACTCCCATCTTCACAGAACAAACCTGTAGGTCTCTCTCACACAGCCACGACGAACAAAACTATATCCTTCCTCATTTCATATTTTACCCTCATTTACTTTTACAGCCCCATTCTGGTGATAAACCCAAGTATCTTGAGATAACAGGATTCTATGGTAAGTAGAAAGACAAGGTACTACCTGTGTCCTTGAAAGAAATGTAGGTCAAATTTGTTTAAATAACATCCACTATGTTGCAAGCAGGAAGGATCTAACTACAGCACAGGTATCTCCCCAAAGATAGCTTAACTACTAGCAACAAATCAGAGTTCTCTCTCAGGTTAAATATATAAAGGGGTAATTAAGATCAAAGTCTAGGTAGCAACTGACAGAAATATTAATTACTGTAAGCATAATATTTTTTCTCCTAGGGAGAATATTCATTTTTCTTTGTCCTCTAGTATCCATTTAAAACTCAAACAATTAAGGACAGGTACGTACCTATGAGACTGTCCCTACAAAAAGTCACTCACTCTTTCACATCTTTAAAATAATTGCAATATGTATCACTGTAATTAGTAAAAGATTGAAGCACAAATTTCAGCGTTTTCAAAATATCTTGCAGGTCTCAGGACCAAGATTAGAGTTGGATTTTGAGAGAAATAATGTTAAAATGCTTATTATTTTCCAGTCTTGTTTCCTTTCCTCTAGAATTTAATCCAACACTGTAGTAAGAATTTGCAGAAGCCTAACTAATAACTTGCTGCTAGTTTTTGCAAAGTATTAGGCTTTATTTACAGCATGTTTTAAGAGCTCGCATTAATCTCTGCTAAAATATAGTTCAACTAGCCACCATGGATGAAGCCAGAATATATATTTAAAGATTTATGAAGTTCTGTAGCCTGCCAAGTAACTTCTACTGGTAAAATCTGTCTGAAGCAACTTAATCTGACCTATATTTAAAGCAGATATTTTAAAATGATTGCTCTTTTTTTGTGGGATAAAATAAGACTGTCACATAGTATCATTCTCAAGTACTCATCATGTCTCCTCCCCCTTCAAGGGTTAATTTCTGGACTGGTACATTATACCACCACTTTTGAGAATCAACAAAAGTTTATTTAAATCTCCAGTTACAACGTAAAAAGCATCTTTAACAAAAACCTCTATATTTACAGTTAGCTTTCTTCATTCACTACTAAAATATACACAGCCTTGGCTATATTATTTGCGGCTTGCTTTTCCTTTAATCTTAAATTCAGATTAAATTAGTACTTTCAAAAAACCCAGAGCGACTTCTCATTAGTGGAAGATCTCCATGCTTATGAGCTTGAAGGCAAAATTCAGGAAAGGAGATATCTGGTCTCCTTTTAATTTTGCATGCTGGTAACATTTGACAAAAACAAGTTCTCTGCATCAAGAATTCTAAAGTTTAAATATAGATAGTTGTATAAATCAGCAAAATGCAATACTCTAGTTGGTTTTTTTTCTTCCACTGAAGAAGTTATATTCTTAAAATACGAAACATGAGTAATTACTTTTTGTTGGTAAAGAAAAGTAAGAGATGGTAGGGAATTCCATCGCTGGAAGTGTTCAAAGCCAGACTGGATGGAGCTTTGAGCACCCTGGTCTAGTGGGAGGTATCCCTCCATGGCAGAGGGGTTGGAAGGTTGGAACTAGATAATCTTTAAGGTCCCTTCCAACCCAAACCATCCTATGATACTAGGATTCTATGAATTCACCCTACAGTATGGATATACACTTTGTCCAGAAACAGCCAGAAGACCCAGAAGCTCATATTACCTTTTTACTGAACACCTCGGGGTTTTTTCCTCCCTTCTTCTTCAGAAATTAAGGTCTGGAAAAACCCAACTCTCCCATGTTTTCCACAGACTTTGTATATCCCAGCTCCTCTGAGCATCCCAGTGGCAGTCTCTGGGCAAGGGGCTGTGGGGGCAGCTCACACCCCCATTCTAGTTCAGGGTGGAGACAGGGGGACGGTGGCAGCCTTGCAGTGCTACAGCTTCACAAGATGAGGAAGGACATCCTGCTTTGCAAATGGAAAGGGTGAACAGGGATGCAACGCCTCCTCGGCTTCCACCTCTGTTCCCACCAGCAAGTCCCTACTGAGCGTTTGGCAGTGGCATGTGCTACTCCGGAGCCTCCTCCCCAGACCATCCGAGGACTCATCGCACCACAGCTTCTCTGGAGCGAGGAGCTGAAGCGAGCAGTGGCGAGGATACCCAGCTAAGCCCCAAACGCTTCCGTGCTGCTCTTGCACAGCTCTATTGGACCACCAAGCAGGGATGCAAACTGCAGCAATCACACCAGAGGGCCTGGGGTTATTAAAACAAACAAGTTTCCAAGAGGGTCTGTGCAGCAACACAGCACTCACCTCCTACAGGCAACATCCTGGCAGGGTTGCATATGGTGTTCTCCCCATCCTCATAAAATAAGAGCTGCCCGCAGCACTCGAGCCAATAAAACTCTACTCCTTTTCCTTGTGGAGAATCCTAATTTCCATTTCTTATGACTCATCTGTAAAACCAAACCTCCAGAGCAGACAGAAACTAGAGGGAAATTATTACTGGAAAAGCAAAATGTCATCTCCAGACATGTTAAAACACCAACACACAAGCCTGAACCACCAAGGCAGAGAAAGTATTTAAAAGAAAAACAAAACAAAACACCACACTTCCAATACTTTACACATGAACCAGCACCCTGCCAGGGTAGCAGCTGACATCCTAAAAAGCAGTAGCAGATACCAAAATTCTTTTTATCAAAAGACAAGCCCGAGGCACTGACTAAAGTATCACAGTATTTAGGGAAACAAACTTCAAACCAGAAGAGAAGCTCCATGTGCAGGATCTGCCTGAGAGCCAGGGACTTTGTGATTCTGCAGATGCCCAAAACAGGCAGGCTCAAAAGGAGAGCCTGTAATTTATGCTTGTCACAGCGTTAAGTAGCTAGTAGAGAGAGCTGTTTTCCCACTATAGTTTTAGTCCTCTTCTGTCGGCTGTTTCTTGCTTTAGGCTTTCAGTAAACAGAAACAGAAATAAAAGACAAAGTAAACAAAGGTATTTACTTCGTTGAAAAAAAATTACTTACATGCACTCAATTAAAAAAAAATAAAAATCCACAGTCACTGTCAAGTAAACTCTACAGAGATTACACATGGCATCTTAACAGCTGACTTTTAAATTTCTTTTCAGTTTGATTTATTCAAGGTAGTTTCAAAGATAAATAGTTGACACATCCTGAGGAGCCTCACTTTCAGGCTTCCCCAGTCAGTCACAGATTCTCTAACATACTCAAAGATCTGTGCTTGCCCAGTAATCAGGTTCTCATGTATTACACCGATCTTAAAGGGAAAAAAGAAAGCAAGTCTTCGGGCATACTTGCAATCTCTTCTTCCTGAGCTGACCTACGGGCTAAACAACATAATTAACATTGACAGGGTCCTAAATTATGTCTTTTCCCTTCAGTGTGAGGCTATAGGACCACAGCCGGATTCTGACACATCCTTTACATCACACTTGAATCTGGTTGCACCGCCATCCTCCATCTCTGTACTACAGAAACTCCCCCAACCACTGCATTTACAATCCCTTTGCACAGCTCTTGGCATTTTACACAGAGTAGGAAGATCCCAAACACTGCACCTTTTCCTTTGGCAAAAAAAGAATAAAATATCCCAACTTGCATTCACTTTGTTTGCACAGAAGTAAACTGCCCAGTTTTAGTCAACAGCATTACAGATAATATTTACAGGGACAAAAATACAGTCCACAATCTAGCCCAGGTCATTTTTCCATTCTGCAGTTTTTCTGACAAAGCAAAACATGAAGTCTTTTAAGAGAAAAACAACATAATTCCATTTTAGAACAGCCTAATTGAAAGTCTATCAAAACCAGTTCTCCTTTTGTCTCCAGTACTGAAGTTTTAAATTGTTTTAGAACCATGACCACTTACATAAACAGACAAAGAGGGGAAAAATAAAAACATGTGTGGAGTGATAAATACTATAAGGAAAACACTTCTCCACTCTTTTCCATAGATCTGGCCCCAAACATAAAACAAGAGGGAAACAATGACAATTCCCAATAAAACTTTAAGCTGCCAGTCATATCTGGTTTGGAAGTCAACAATCACCCTATCCAATGGCTTTCCCAAACAAAAAATCTCATCCAAGACAACATAGCATGCTTTCAGTCAGTAGTAGAAGATTTTCGGGGTTTTAACTTTTAACACTGCCATTTTTCTATACTATTTAAAAATTAAAACACATACAAAATTTGGAGGCATTAGCCATAGAAGAGAGTTTCCCTCTATTGCTGATCTGGTCCAGGTTTCACACTGTACAATATATTAACAGCAAACTGAATTTGAGAACGTACCTGGCTCCCAGTCTTTTGCTTCAAAGCCTAGGCCACACAATTATAGAAAAGATGCCTAGAACCATTAAGACTTGCACTTTTTCACCAACTGTAAACTTCTTTTTAAAAGCCTTCTACGTGCCTACTAAAAATGGTAAACAACCCTGGGAAAACTATGAACAGGTTTGAGAATGTTCTCTTAAATTTCCAAACATATCTGAAATCTCACTCTCCTATCACCCACCAGATATGTTCAGAAACAAAACCTTTATGTAAAGAAATGCCCATAGCTTGAAAAGAGTAGGACCTCTTGAAGAAAGGTCCCTTACCCTACTGCTCCAAGTGAAATACCCAAGCCTGGCACCTGATGTAGTGGGAAGCAGCAACAAACAGACTGTACTCAGACCCTGTGCCTTTCGCTCCTGTACAAGGGCATAAAGAGCAGAACTGGTTAAATCCCCCATAGCTCAACACCTATGTGGACAGAGGACTCTGGGAGCAGGAAGGAAGGTATCTTATGGGATCCACAGCTATTGCATCACCTTGAAGAATGACTATTACAGTTTAAAATCATAGAATCATCTAGGTTGGAAGGGACCTTAAAGATCATCTAGTCCAACCATCAACCTAACTCTGACAAAAAAATAAATAAGAAATAAGCAATAAAAAAATCACTAAACCATATTCCTGAGGACCATGTCAACCCATCTTTTGAACACCTCCAGGGATGGTGCCTCAACCACTTCCCTGGGCAGCCTATTCCAATGCTGGACATTGGAATAAAAGTCCTTTCTCCAATTGTTTGGCAAAGTGCAGTCTGCTTTTATGTCTCCTCAAGATAAGGAAACAAAGAAGATTCAGCTGGCATTCAAACCAGCAGGCCAATCCAGCACACCATGTTTGACAAACATGAATCAACTGCTCCACAGAGCTGCTCCTGTATCTCTGGTACCATGGTCCTGCAGATGGAAGGCAGAGGGTAGCTTCTGCTCTGTTAAAAGTGGTCCTTGCCAGCTGGTCAACGTCCGTCCACCACAACTGTTGGTGGGACCAAACAATTTTAGCACTCAGAGCTGTTGGTTGCTGTCAAGAGAGACTTTGGGGGAAACCCTCTCAATTACTTACCCTGTAAGTTAAACAGTGTTAGTATCCACGTAAAGCACTAGCCTTGGCTGGGAAAAACACCACAGGAAAGCAGACTAGTTTAGATCAGAACTCAGAAACCACAGCAGAAGAGAAAGGGACCAAGAGCAAACATCAAAACAGGATACAAAGTTTTCTGCCAACCTTGGGTCCATCCCCAGCCTACGAATACCGAAGACTCTGAGGTCCAATGCGGGTTGTTTCCCCAGTGTGTCTCTGCTTGTGTCTAAACCCAAGATGTGACAACTATTAGCTCTGAAACAATTGCCTTGGGACCTTGCCTTACAAGGAAGGATGGACTTACATTAGGACTGCTGACACTTATAACACCCATCACCTCCACCTCATCGTGGCTGCTCACAAAGCAGTTCCAGACCCTCCATAGCACAGTCTGTTAAAGTAAAGCAGCATTGATTTCTGCATGACTGCGCTGCAAACTGCTGCATGTGATTCCTGAACCCTCCCAGCTCAAGCACGGGACAGACTGTAATGTTGTCAGCCACCCCAGTGTCCCTGCTTGTAATATTGAGTCAGAAACTACAGAAAACCAGCGGAACTTGGCCTTCACTACTGCCTTTGCTCCAGAGTCAGCTACAACTCACAAGTCTGGCTCCAAATCGCTGCAGTTCCACATGGGCACAAGGGGATAAAATATCAAGCATTTACAGGAGCGATGCTCTGCAGAAGTTTAAAAAAATGAAGATACATACCATTTATATAATTATGCACTTAATGTTACTGTTTCACTTTTCTAAACAAATTTAGCACAGAAGAGACATTTTCGACATTCACTGCTTAGAAAACCAGTAATATGTTTTAAAATGACCAGCCCTCCTCCACAGAGCTGTGCACTGCTTGCTAACAGAGAACCACTCTCACAACAGCATAAAACATTCATTTTCACTCCAAATGCTTCACGACATAACTCCCTTCAAACAAAACAAACCAAAAAAAAGCAAAGAAAAAAAAAATGAGCATTTTAGGCATTTTCCTGAGTCTAAATGTATAAACTCCCATTTTAATTCCACGATCTGACACAAACTATAAAGCAGTACAACCAAAAATTTTGTGCAGGTAGCTTAGAAGGCATCAAAATTTGGAAACCAAATTTTACAGTCTGAAGGAAAAGAAAAGCAGCATATCGCCTTCAGAAAAAAAGCTTTATACATGAACCAAGACTACATTGCCACCACTTTGTGCAACAGCGAGAATCAAATCATGAGGGAGGTGTGCCTCTGAACTATGTCACTTGCTAAGAACAGATTCAGTGCGAGGAAGGACCTTCAACACGGCAATAGGAAACAAACAGTAAATACAGATCTGTTAAGTACGTAGCGTCTATGTCCCATGGAACTGGACATTTAAATTTTCTGTCCTTCAATGCTCTATCACAGTGAAGGGCTGCATATCACGCAGTATCAGAGGGGCTGGGAGATGTTTCCTGAAGGATGTTCTGAAATTTCTCAGGTGGAAGAATTTCCATAATAGTTTTATACTGTGATAGAAGAGAGTTTTATCTTTGCTTTGGAGATGGTCTTTGGTCTGAGTTTGAACTAGTCTCTCTACAAGCTGAAGCCAGTAGAAATTAAAATATCGGGCTACCTATATGTCATAAACTACTTGGTTCCTGCTAGCCAGTATTGCAGATGTCATTACATAAAAATTTCTACGTGTATTTTGGTATTGGCACTAAGCTTCACAATGGCTGCTTGCTGTAGCTTAAGTGCTTTTTAAATCTCCCCTCAAACATCTTTATCTCCTGGAATTCTTCTTGCACAAATGTTAACTTCTAATTAAGTGGAAAATAACTTCCTCTTTTGATCATTCACTCTCCTATATGCCTATTTCCTCACCTCCAAATAAAGCTCAGTTTTGTAACAATTCAGTTTTATGTTTCAGTTGAAGTTCCTCTAGGACCTTCACCCTATACACAATTAATTACCAACCATATAATGTCAAGGGCAGAGCCATAAGGAGCCTAACCGGCACAACAAGCTGCAATCAGACACACTGGCATGTACCCACAGGAGGCTGAAAAAGCAATTCAGAACCACAGGTCCCTGTACTACATGCAGATGAGTTGAAACACAAAAAAAAGTAACAACATAAAACCACATTCCCCTCTTCCTTTTTTTTTTGTTGTTAAGTTGTCCATCATACGCAAAAGACACATGCTAAATCTAAAGTAATCCTCTGGTTTGGGGTCGGCTTTTTTGTTGTGTTTTGGGATTGGTTTTTTACACTACGCCAAAAAGCACAGACCAGAAGGACTGCACCCTTACATTAAAACATGATGCAAGACAACAACAACAAAGAATGCTATCCTATACTACAGAGACACATTTTTCCTTGCCTTCTAACAGCAACTAACTACATGAGCATGTATTAGTACATATTAGATTTACACACAACATCACTTTACCCAGCAAATGTCATTGTTGATGAACCAGGTGATAAGCTGAATATGGCACAATGCTCACTTGTCAGCACACACTAACCTGCAGTCAGCACCACCCACCTGCTTAGTCATCAGTAAATGACGAACCCCCGGATTGACCCAGGATTAATTGATCTGAAGCACAGCATAAGTTATCTTCTCTTAAACAAACCGGCTACTTGTGATGAGCCAATTCAACTGTTTAAAGTTTCCTAATGTGAGGGTACAAATAAGGAGAAATTCCATCCCTCAACCCTCTCACAGCAGTTTTCTCAATCCTGGCTGGTCTGATGCAATGTAAAAGAGGAATTGCAGCAGTTTTCACTCAAATGTTTTTTGTCTACTTTCATGGAAGAATTCAATCACATTCAATTACTTAATTGCACTACAAAATTAAGAGGTTTTATCTGAGATGGCCCGATTTGAAAATTCTCTAGATTTTATAGATTCCTAAATGGCATACAAAACTATTCTTAATCTTACATTTATTTTCCTATTTAAAAAACAAAACTAAAGCACACAAATATTTAAATACAGAAAGAATGCTTAAACAACATGTAAGCATGGACATTTTTAAACACACCTATAGACCACTACATATAGAAAACAAAAGGGGAGGACACTTACAGAATTGTAGACTGAGGCTCAAAAAGGCTAGTAAGGCTGCCAAAGCCAGCAAGAACAGAAAACGGTTTCGGAAAAGCATTATTATTCCTTCTGCTTTCTCTTCATGGTTTCATCTTCATATATCAATGCTTCCTGCAAACAACAAAACATTGGCAAATGTATTTCAGATGTGGATAGCAAAGAAAATTCAGATACCCTTTCGACAGTGTCAAGTTATTTCTTAAAGGCAAGCACATAAGGCAATTCAAGTTGGCAACAACAGTATCAACAAGTTGTCTTCAACCTACTTATGAGATTAAATGTATTTCCACAGGACAGAACTTTCAAGTCAACTAAAAAAAAAAGCCATTTCCCATAAGATCAAGTTTTCTCCTGCTAACACAGGGTTAATACTCATGTCAAAGTGGTCAACAGTTCTTCAACAAAAGCCTCTTGCCCCTGTGCAAAGCAAATCACAACAAGAATATTAGTACTTAAGGGCTCTCAAGAGCAATTTGGAAACCATCCTGAGAAACACAATAACCCGGTAACATCTTAAAAAGGCAAAGGCACACGAACTTTTAAACACCAGTGAAAAATTAGTTTCTCTAACTGCTAGCCCTTTTACTGATACAAAGTTCACACTTCTTATTTAAAAGAATAAAGAGTAAGAAAAATTACCCATTCCACTACGCAATGGAAAAGTATATTGAGTTAAGATTAACACCTGGAATAATTCTGTGTAACAGTTTTTTTAAACAACTGTTTTGACATGGATCATAACAATATATTTAAAGTCTATAGTATTTAATAAAACTTCAAAACTCAACTCCTTGCAAAAGTCAAAAAATATCCAAACAAGAAGCATGCACCATTAGTAAAAAATGCACTTTTCCTTGCTAAATGACATCCTGAAGTGCACAGTTTGTTGAAGTGCCCTGTTTTCACAGATACCCATTTTCCATTGGAAAATGGCGCTGTATAAGGGATGTGCACTGGACTGGGTGGTGTTCTCACACACTGTTGTTTTTTTTAAAACAACGAGCTGCTCTTATGTGCAAGAAATGCCTTTTGCTAGCACTGACAGCGTGTTACAGGAAATTGGTTCATCTTGAAAGAAATCTTCTGAGATTCCCAGATCCTTTGAACTGAGCTCTGTTTATGACAGCACATTCAAACTGTTGACAGAAAATAACTTTCCCCCCCTCCAACAACAATGTTTCTTTTTGCTCCAGGGCTTATTTGCTCAGGGAAAGAGATCTCCCTTGCTTCTTCCCTCTTTTGGAAATGAAGAGGCTTACATATACATGTAACTAATACATATTTGTTTATCAAAACTCTTCTGTGCTCCAGCAACTAACCATCTGGCAAGATTTTAATCTCTAACTTTGAGCACTGATAAACCATGTAAAATAACAACCTCAAAATTCAGATTCTCCCCCCAATTAATTTTCTTGTTAGTATTTGAAAAGGTCTCATCAATCACTGAATATCTATTGTGGTTAGTCTTAAGAAGAGTTGTGGGATCTTTAAATTGGCCCAAGGTGACTTCTGTAGAACACAAAGCAATGGGACCCAGAGCATAAGCGGTAATCTTCCAGAAATGAAGGCAGTGGGGTCTGCAGTAAGTGAAATATATTATGCATGTACATTGTGCAGGATCAAGGTCTTTCCATCTCATTTTACTCGGAGAATTCCTTTACAGCTTTTGGAAACTGTGGAAAAATGGAAAGAAGTGGAGATTCTGAGAAGCAAGAAACCAGAGCTATTACGGTATTTTTCCAAAATGCCAATAGCACCATAAATGGCATGTGCAAGCAGTAATAAAAATGAAGTTTAAAAAAAAAAAAAAAAGAAGCGAGGAAGATGGAATGATTTTAACAGTCTCAGTTTCACGAAATCATAGCTCGTCCTGGAACATCTTAGTGAAAGGTATGCTGAAACTAAACTGAACTGAACCATTGAAACTAAACAAAGCTGTGAAGGGTAGAAGGTAGAAGGATTAGTGTATACAAAACACCAGGAGAGAATAAAGCAGTTGAATGAAACAGATGGAACGACAGAAGGGGAACCACAGGAAAAAGCTAAATTAGACTTAGCAGGGAGAAGGTAAAATCTATTAAAAAGCTCTCAGGAACAAGAGGTCCTGTGCATGGTCTATGCTCATTAATACTGTTACTGCATTAAAAAAAAGTTGACACAAAAAAGGAAAAGTTATAAGACTGGGAAAAAGGAGATCATACACACCTCATATTAGCAAAATGTTTTAGAGAAAAAGCTTAATTAGCTTTAAACCCCAATTGCAAGATCAGAAGTTTTAAAACGTTTAGTTTGAAATGCAATATTCAAGAAATTATAAACAAGGTGGAAAGATTTTTCTTTCAAATATACTTTGGCCTGTTAACAAATTAAAAGTTGCTGTGTTACAGCTTATGAGGAATAGGAATAGCTTCTGCTGAGTAATTGTTAAATAAGAGCCTGTCAATACAATTTGTCATCAGCTCCTACTTGATAATCAAGCTGTAAGGAATCAAGTGAATGTATGTAAGACCGAGTACTGGAGCTACTGCTGCTCCATGCTGGCACATGAGTTACTCCCAGGGAAAAGCAGCCAGCACGTATGAAGGGAAGACAGTACAATAAGCCTTGTGAGCATTCACTGAAGTGAGCATTTGTAAGCTAAAAAAGATAAAACTGAGCCAGGGAGGAGGGGGGAGCAGATTAAGAAGCTAGCCAACCTTATCTCCCCTCAAAACTATTTTCATATGCAGACGGATCAAAAAACCAACCACGTGGCAAAACACCTTTTGGGTCTTCAGAACATACTACCACATAGCAAGAGACTGCAACATTGCAGAGCATCTGCTGCTAACCTGACATTCAGAGAATATTGATCTTTATCTATTTACTCTGTGCACAGGCCAGAGTGCAGGTCCTGCCCCAGCCTCCCCAGCTCCAGCCGGTAAGCTCTCAGTTCGCAAAGGCCAGTTCTTTCAATGCCACCTCACTACTCTCCAGGTATGGGCCTTGGTTCTTTACTTCAGAGACAAGTCAATAGTTATTGTTTTTAAACGTGAGCAAGCACCTACAGCTGCAGGACAGGTGGAACTCAGCACTGGCAGCAGCTTCTGAAAAACGTGCCAGAAAAACTGATTTATGCTCATCCCCAAGAACAGGTCTTTTGCTCAAGACCAAAACAGCCTCAGGTTGTGCCAGGGAAGATTTAGATTGGATATTAGGAAAAATTTCTTCACCAAAAGGGTTATCAAACACTGGAACAGGATGCCCAGGGAAGTGGGCATTGAGTCATTATCCTCCGAGGTATTTAAAAGACATGGCACTTAGAGACGTGATTTAATGGTAGACTTGGCAGTGTTAGATTTACAGTTGGACCCAATGATCTTAAAGTTCTTTTCTAATCAAAATGATTCTATGATTCTACGAATGCGGAACTTGATAAAGACAACCTACAGAATCCCAGACTTATTTCAGCAACACTAATTATAAGCATGACACACATCAGCAGTCTAAATACTCTGAAGGATAGTCATTAATAAAGCATCCTATATCAAAATGCAGATGATTGAAAGGTAATTCTAAGACACCTTTTGCAGCCTGACTGCCAACCAAACCCAAACTACCTGGAGAATTTATCTTTTTCTTTTAAATACAACCCAAAAGTCGCAACTCATCAAAACATGCCAGAATGACTCACAGCATGTAGAGCACCCTCAGCTCTTACCTAATCTCACAAGATGATGCCAACACGTGCTAGTGTGAAGTGCGAGGCTATTGCATGTTCACGCAAGCATAGAAATAGTCTTGTGATGGAAGGCCAGGGAGTCAGGGGACTAGCCAAGCCTCTGCTAGGCTCTTGGAAAATTTTGGTCAAGTCACATTCTGCTGTTTAGGCCATTTCAATGGAAAAGTTAGTAACTATCTAGAATTGCTGGGAGAGCAGCAGGTCTCCTAAGAGCCTAGACAAAGCCCATAGCCCCCAGGAGACCAGCTGGCATCACTAACCTACTTTCTGTTCAGCACTAGCTGGGCATTGCGAGCAAGTGCTCCACATGCAGCCCGCCCCCGCTCTTCCACGGTATCCCCTCCCTCTGTGAAATATATAAAGATGACCTTTTTTTTTTGCAGGGTTGACTAGCTAAACTATTTCTTTTGATTATTTTAAGTCAAGCCCTGAAAATAACTTGTCATCAATGCTTTCAAAGTGCTTATGAGGTTAGACACGACGCCGACACACCACTGCCAAACTTCTGTGCCACTTGACTGATACTGTTACATCCTCTAAACCACCACAGCCATCTAAAATACAACCCTACTACCTCGCATGAAGCATAAGCACATTATTACACTGACTCACCATGACAGCTTAAATGAATTTACTTGATTAAAATAGCATGTCTCCATAAATAATCAATAGTACTCTTCAAAGTCTGCCTCAATAAAATTACTTTGTTTATCTCATGTGGTACATCAAAATGACATTGTCTACTGAAATTCAAGTGAGCAAAAGTGGTTGCAATGAAACAGCAAAGAGAAATGGTGATTTTCCCCAAAAAGGAAGGTAAGAACTCTGTACCTGTGCATATGCCACAGACAGATAGAGGTACATTTTCTAGCAAGCTCATTGAGCCTAGGATGGAGAGCAAAAAGCCTACAATGTAAAGTTGATTTGGAGTAACAGTCATAGAGAGTTTTAGAAAAAGTCAGGGAAGAACACAGGGACCCACTTACTCATCTCATGTGTCTACACTGCAGAGAAAAGTTTTTAATTGTAATTGCTTTTTGATGCATCTTTTATCTTTAATCTACATCTGCAGGCTTATTTTCTGACAAAACCTGTTTTGAAGACATCTGAAAGGAAGGTTACAGCTCCTGATATAATTAAAACGAAGACTTCTGCCTTACATTCACTTTAACTCATGATGCTCCATCAATTATTCCCCAGCCATTTGGCAGCAGACTACCAGGCAGTACATTTTTCATCTACTAAAACCCACAAGTCCGGCATCCAGACATTCTCAGACAGCTGAAAAACTTCATACTCTTAAATTGGAAATTGCAGAAAATAGCTGTGTCAGCAAGTGGCATAAGCCAAACCTTTTCTTTGGTGCTTCAAAGGATTTGCTTTTTTTCCTGCAGGAATGAAAAATAGTGGTTGGGATTTTGTGGTTATGACCAAATCAACTGGTGCTACGAAGATGTACAGCATGCACCAGAACAGAGAGGAAACGGGAACACTCAGCAGAACCAGGTCTCTGGTCAGCACGACCTGCTTAGTTACTCATGCTTGTAATCATCACGATGAGGAAACCCTAACAAAACCCCTGCAGCTGACTGTAACGTCAGCAATTTAAACTGGACATATATTTCCTGTAACACTGAAATTGCATTTTGCATAGCATCACAAAGTAGCAAAGTTAGCATCTGTGATATTTTTAGTAATAATTCTTCATTTTCCCATCAGAAAGAAAAAGAAAAGCATTGAGAAATAGGTCACATCACTTGGCATAAAAAACTGCATTTCTATAAAAGTAAAACCAGTTCATCTTTGAAATAATTAAATAAAACCTGCTCAGTAAATGTTACTCATGCTAGCCCACCCCATGACTTAAGCTGGATGTTAGTAACCACAGGAAACACAGAACTTGACTGAAAGCACAAAAAGGTCAGCGGCCTCATAAAAAAAAAAAAAAAATATGTAAGAGAAGGTAAGGAAAGCCACAGTAAAAAAGGCAACATGTACCACTCCACGGTAATCATGCACAGAAACAGCAGGAAGCAGCACCTCTCCAATAGAGCACAGCTACATTTTGATATGTAAAAACTAATAGCTACTTAAGATAATTTTATTTTTAAGTAACTTTTTAGCAGTAAGCACCTGATTTAAAAAAAGCAACCCAAACCAACCAACAGCTAAGTTGCTAAAGTTTAATACATTTTAGTATTTAGAGCATCAAAATATGTACATCTAACTTTCTTGTTTCTCCAAGTGTCATCCTTATCTAGTCAATTCCAAATCCTCACATGGGCACAGCCGGTCTTGAGGTGTGCAAAACCTATTGAAAATGACACAGCAGTATTGCGCAGTTCATCAAAGCAACCAACACAAGCTCTCACTTCATTAAACCTAAGGGATCAATCAAACAATTCTGCCCCTCTCCACAGCACTCATTATTTTCACTGAGCAGTAAATTTACCACTGCATTTAATAAGTAAAGGCGAAGAGTTGCTTAGCATTCAGAAATGACGTGGGGACCATTAGCCATCCTGAAACGTGACCCACCTTGAAGATAATCCACTCTTCTCAAAATAAAAAGTCCACTTGAGTCTGAGATCTTAGCTCTTAAATCTCAAGGTGCGCAAGCAGATACCATGGTGAACATTCTAAAAATCCCTTTGTCCTAACCAGCTTTCAGGTTGGAGCATGGCTGTCATACAGTTTTATGCTGCAAATTTTGGGAAAGCAGTCTTCAGCTTACACCCTTCAAAGGACAGTTCCCAGCTTTTCCATTCTGTCATACTCAAATCCCCATTTTGATTTGCCTTCTTTCAGAGATCAGCACCCAAGAGATGCAAGGAGAACACATTTTTACGTAGCTTAGGTTCGCATTTGATTTTTGTCAGTCCAAGTCCTTTACAATACATTAATTTTACTTAAATTAGAGCCTACAAGTCTACAAAACTCTTAAAATTGGTCAATAAACAGTCATGCAAACATACCTACATTCAAGTTATGTTTAGTGCATTAATGCTGTAGTTAACGTAATGTTATGACATCACAACTATCCTTTAGGGTTTCCCAGCATTGGAAATTGACTTATTTTGCAGCCAGAAATCTCCTGGTTTCTGGATTTTCCTTAGATTTATATCAGTTTTCTCTTGAAATTATTCCCATGCTTTCTTGAGCAAAGATAACTGAAAAAAAGTGTGGGAAACTGTCAAAAAATCATTAAGTGTTTGATTCTTTTATCTTTTTAACACTTTCACAGAATACCATTTAGATGTATCAGCTTAAGTCCCCTGTACTCAGACCACTAATTACCTTGCACGGAACCACTTCTAAAACCAAATGCTTCTGACAATTCAAGCAAATTTTGGAAAAAACATCATCATTTTGACCTGTAAATACATCCTTTTTATTCAACAACATTTAAAAATTGCACTTAAAAACATACAATCAAACAGCATGTTTTAAGACCAAGCACAATTATTTTTGACATGTAGTGACTAAAAGGTATCAGTTCTGCAGTTATTTCTACATAATCAATAGTTCCTAGCACTAGTATTAAGTAAAAAAAAAAAAAAAAAAACACAGAGTAAATGCAGAAACTAATTTAAAGATTAAGGAAACTATAGTGCCAAATTATATGGTACTGTAAAGATCTAATTCCTTTGGGATGATGCCATTGCCCTAGACCACTCCTTTCCTTCTCCAGTCTCTCTGCTCTTGCTAAAAATACCAGTAGGTATCAAAGAAGTTCTGAACAGCTGCAATTCAAATGTAATTTCTACGTCCTTCACATCCCTCCCCTAAAAATAAAGAAATAAATTAAAACATTTTAAATCCCTTCTCCTTTCCCCCTCTTCCAGAACGCTTACCCTTTTAGAAATTCAACTTGAAGACATTTTGCTGCCATCATGCCCAGGCTCTGGCAGCATCCTGATGGCAGAGGCATTGTTCCTCCTACCAGTTTCCCCAGACTATTCATAAAGACGATCAACTGTTCCTATCAGCGACAACACTGAGATGACATGCTCCTGCCTGGAGGAATTTACAGGACTCTAAATTAGCTCTGACTGTAAAAAAAGAGGAAAAGCAGGATAGCACATAGAAACAATTATGGGACATTTACTGCAGCCCTGTCTGTAGTCTCCTTTATGTTCTACTTTCTGCCAGATTTAGACATCTGTTTAGATCAGAGGAAGCGATGGTCAGCATCAAAACTCAGGCTTGCCACTTCATGCATTCTCTCCACTTAGATTAGTACCTTTAGTCATACTTGTTAGTCACTGATGCTCTGACATACCACTTCAGGGGGCTGAGAGCTGAGTTAAAAAACCTCTTCTGCTGAATTCTGCTCCGCATTAAGGCAAACACACAGGTAAAGCCCCACGCTGCGCCCACAGGAACCCTCCAGTCGAGAGGTACGTTGGCAACAACTATCTGAGTACTGACTTCTCCAAATACAAATGTCTGCCCTTCCACAAGGCAACAAGGGTTACAAATTGCAGGTATCATGCTGATCCTTCCATTAAGCTGTAGAGAAGGTGCCACACAGTTCCTCCCCTCATTGCTGTTTTCCAGAGGAAAACAGGGTGACTTACTCTGTTATCTACCACTGCAAACCATCTCCACCCTTTAACCTGTCCCACCTACTTAATTCTGTCAGTAATTGTACACTTCAAAAAAAAAAAAAAAAAAAAAAAGAACAAAAAACACACCACAACCGAAACGACAAAAAAAAACAAAAACCAAACACATGCACACAAAAAAACCCTCAAAACCTACATAATCATATATACAACATGTCCCTATACCAAAGGTATATACAACTCACATAGTATTTCCCTTTCCTTGGTTATTCGTCAAAATTGCTGTAGGTGCACAAGTTGGAAACAAGTCGTCATCTCTGTTCGCCAGCAAAATGTTATTTAAGTCTGTATTTATATCACAAGCACTAAATATGACCCAAGTTTTAATTTTGGTGGTTGCACCCAGCACGGGATCCATAGGATTGCATTCATAGGATGCATCCAGGGAAGGAATGGCAATGGATGCTGTGATGCCACACAAATGTATCTCAGTTGTCTTGATGGGCTTGTTTCTAAAGCAACGTGCTGCCAAGCAAGTCATCAAAGTATAGGAATGAAAACACACTAGAGCAGATTTCCGTTGGGTTTTCCTGCTTCAGAATTAACAGAGATGAGGTGCTAAGCCCAAATACACCCTCACTACGGCTCCTGTTAAAATAAATTTACACCGCTGCTGTTAAGCTGTAATGGATGTATAATCAATTTATACAAACATAAGAGCAAAACATGGGCCTTCTTACAGCCCTGGGTTTCATACCTGTGCACTTTAAAAGAAACAAGACACTTACGTACTTTAACAGAAGCAAAAAACTAAACCCAATATGCAGTACCTTTCAGTTTTTCTAATTATGAATACATAATAAAGATTTGTTATACTCTTATTAGTTAAAAGAAAGAACATGAAGCCTACCAAATAACAGGTAAGAGCACCACTGAAAGGTGATTAATGGCATCCCCTTCTGTAGCAAAGAAAGAAATCTGGAAACAAAGTGGAGTATTTTGAACAAATATTTTTGTCTTCTGTCTGATGCTACAGTGAAACTGCATGTAAATATAAAACTTCACATTTCCTAGGTCACACCTAGTGCCTTTGACCACTGCTTTGAGGACAGGGTTTATACAGAAACATATTTGCTGCAGATTGATTCTGGGCTATAGATAAAAGATTTTAGAACGTGTCCTTGCACCTCACTAAGATAAAAGCCCCCTGCAAGTTCTACTACCAATAGCATTTTTAAATGTACATGCTGCTGCCATGTGCATTTATGTAACATTTCAAACAATCAAAGTTTCTCTTGCTGTTCCCTTCCCAAACCTCCTTTCCCTCAACCCACCCTATCAGGGCTATGCATTTTATACTACACCTGCTCCAAAGAATCAAAAAGCTAAAAGAAGTCCCTGACTCTAAGGAACCTGCACATTCTAGATTACTGAAATGAAGATCACTTCGTTCAACAGGAAGAAACCCACAGATCTACCACTGCTGTAAGGTCTCTCGGAGTATACCAGATACTCTGAAGATGGATGCGGTTTTGAATTTAAAGCTACATTTTAAACAGAACATTATATAGCATGACCACTTCCTTTCAAACCACAGAGAAACTTCACTGTTAAGTCTATTGATAAAATCCAGACTATAATAGAATCTGTCAAATTAAAACGCTTTAAACAGTCTTTAAATAACTTCGGATCACAAACCATTCCCCTTTTTAAAAAGTCAGACTTGATGGCAAACCCCAATCATAAGTACCGAAAAGGCTACTGCAATTCCTCCACTAGCTTAGTACCTCTTCTCTCATTTTCATATTCCTTTCAGGAATTTTTGAAAATTTCCATGCTTTGGGCTTTGGTTTTCCAACTATGATGATTTCATAGGTCTCATCTGGTTTACTTGTTTGAACAGCAAATGTATAAAAGCATGAAATACTTCAAGGAGTAGGTGTCCTTAACTTAAGGGTTTTTTGGTCCATTTAAAACCTTAGTTCAGAAGAACCTTCCTTTCAGACAAACGTCTCAACAAGTGCTTCGATCTGGCCTTGACTTTCCTTTTTAGTTGGAAATAAGTTCAGTGCCTACAGCTGTATACATTGCTATGTAGAAATCTGAAAAATAAAATCAAAATCAGTAACAACCCACCAGTCCAGCACATCACTTTGGAGGCCCTAGGAAAATCTGTCACAAGTCCAACTCTTCGTCATCCACTTCAGAAACATCACCATATTCCTATTCCTTTTCCTATATGATGATACACATCTCTGAACAGCATGGAAAGTAAAAACAAAAACAAAGGAAGTGCTTTTACTTCCTTAAGGAAGCTGAGCAACTCTTTTTTAACATTATTATGAAACTTGAAAGAAACCTTATGATTTTGATGGCTCCAGGCCAGAACTGAATATTAATTGAGAGCAAAACCATTCCAGAACATACAGACAATTAAATAATTCTTAAAAAACAGCACCAGAATGTAATTATTTTAAACTCACAATTTTAAAACAGTATACCATATGGTCATAATTCTATGAGCATAGATCCTAATCACACACAGACCACAGCCACTGGCTGATCAGATAATATCACAGCCCCAAAAAGCATGCCAAAGCAAAGCGGTTAAAGTGCTTGAACTGTTATTTTTTTTAGTTAAGGTTTTCCTTTTTACAGTTTTAAATGTTTGAGCAATTCCCTCTCCTACTATAATACTCCCCCCCTCGTGTGCATTTCCAATATAGACCTTTGAACATGGCTCTGAACAGGAATCTCCCTCCCTCTGCTCCAAATACCTTCTTCTGGCACTAACTTTGAAAGCAAACACTGCAGGGATGTGGTCAAAGCGAGTTGCTATCAACCAGTGAAGTCAAGTTGGATAAACAGATTAGTGAAGAAAGGTCATAAATGTAGGAAAATGTTTGCTTTCCCACACCAGGTCAAATTTCTCCTATCAAATGTTTGAGATTATATTAGTATGAAGGACAATATTTTCCTCTGCACGTCTGCCCTTCCACGCAGGGTAGATGGATTTGAGAATAGGACCTGAGCTCTCAAATCTGTCCTTATTCTTTTAATTCCAGATGATCTTATACTGGGTCCATTTATAACCTGCCTCCACACATATATATTTTAATGCTGAAAGGTCACACGCTCACAGTTCTCAGGGATTCCCCAAAGTTAGGTTGATTTGCTTGCAGTAGTCCAATTGAATGGATTTGGGGAGATTCTAGTTAAGTCATAAGAGCTCACTGACTTAATTACTCCAAGCTCTTCAGCCTACTTGCCATCCCATCTTGTATCCTCTCTTCAGCTGGTCCTTTATCCCTCACCTTCTGGAAAATTGCTAGAATCTGAATCCACCAAGTTCCCCTGGCAACTCGGCCACTACTCCGCCTGTAACCATTAACTAGCCACACCTTCAGCTTACCCTTAAAAAAGTAGCATTTTACATCTGGTGATTTGGCCATTGCTGAGAGCTTTCCATGAAGTAAAAGACAATTTTACTAAATTACCTAAATTATACATGTGAAAAATGGCAGTGCAACAACCTGATGCTAGAAGTGTTTGTACAAGAGGGATGGAAGGGCTAACATTTGTTTCATTACCGACTACATTTCTATTCTATCCTTGTGCTCAAGCTACATCCTAAATATTTTTTCTCCAGCCTATGGCCCTGCTATGAAATCTGCTCCATCCTATCATCATATGCCAGATCACCCAACACTTCCATATTCAACCACCTCTGTACAATCGCAAAGATTCAAAATTACTATTTCCTGTCTTCCAAACAGAAAACTTTTGTTTCTCTCTGCAGCTTATACTATTACCCATTGTAGCACCAACATCTGGCAGCTCATACTGGAAAGGAAAAAGAAAAAGAAAAGAAAGAAAAAAGGAAAGGAAAAAAAAAAAAGACTTAACAGACTTTATTCAGCAATTTTATCGTCTTCCTGCAATCTAACCCCAGAATGGTGATTACCCAGATGCATTAGCAGACAGTCAGCATTTTCCGCTGCCCTTTCTTCCCCACAATACTTGGTACAACTGCCAACTCGCCTGGCTGCTGGATAGCCGAATGGGGAATAATGCAGGCAACATACTGGGAAAACTGCCGTGCTGCTGCCAAAAGGGCATGCCTGGTTCTTCCCTTGATCCTCATGGCAGCACCACAAGCCAACTTCTTAGAACACACCATCTTACACCTGAACACAAAGGTGCAAGCAGGCAAGTTATTTCTTGGAAAAAATTCACCTAGATTTAGGTAGTCAGCACTGGCATTAAACACATTGGCCGTGTTTTAGTTACTTAGTTCCACAAAGCTGTTTTCACAATTCATTGGCCCAACAGAAGACCTCATGAAGGGACCCAAAAGCCTTCACAGACAGAAACGCAAGCCTGTGTTCAGAATTTTACTTCAGGGGCAATCAGTAAACCAACATCATAACCATAGATGTAAGGAGGACGAACAAAGCATGGAATATACGGCAAAGTGCAAGATCCAGTGTCAGCATCACTTTGTCCTTCTAAAATAATCACCAGAGCGTGCCAGGTATTCACAGGGCCTCCCTTTGTATCACCAGAGACTATCAGCACTAGGAAAACATAGTACGGTATCTTCCACTACGTAATAACCGTGGAATTTATCACAGCAGACATTGAGACAAAGTTGTGGTGTTTATGTTTTTGGTTTTTTTCACAAGGGAAGTCATGAACCACGTGACATCTTTCTGGGGGAAACTGACTCTATTCTTGGTACATGAAAATGTTTAGGGTGGCTGTAGGAACTATGGATGAAACAGCTGGAAAAGAAGCACTGACTAGTATTTCCAAACAGCATTTCTGAACAATACCTTTACCAGGTGGTCTGAACAAATAAGCCTATTTTAGCTTCCACAAATCAGCTATTTTTAAGAAATATACCAGCTACCTAGCTTTAAAATGTCCAGTTTACCTCTCTAATCAATACAAAATAGCCTGTCAAGCTTGCTCTGAATCCTTTCTCATCAGAACCACTTGGTGTGTAATCACACACCATCCACCTCTGCAGTCCTCCTGGCAAATCTTCCTATTATCATCTTGCACAATGAAAAAAAATGCTCTTTTTTGCTGCTTAGGATGAACAATTACATTTATGATTCAAGCATTATCCGAACACAGTAAAATGACATTATCTGATTTTTTAAAAAAGAATAATAAACACTGATTGTCACAGTACACCTTCCCACTCTATTTCTTCACTGAGTATGAAATAAAATGTCTCACCCAGCTGTAATCAGAGACCATCTAATAGTTTCAAGACAAACAAGAACATTAATTTTGAATTCTTACCTAAACTCCATGCCCTAAAGCAAGCCACAGGGGCAAAGCTCCCACCCTCCTGTGTAGACATAAGTCGAGACCCATGCTATAAATTTTAGAAAATAAAATTTCCAAAGCTTTCTACCCTAAATTGTTTGCAAAACCAAATGCTTGCTCAAGGGGAGTCCATTTGGGTTTCACCAAAGTGCAGAATAATTTTAACAGAATATGAAGTGTGTCACGGTCTGTATGACATTTCTAGTATCTTTCCGGAAAGCTGCTACGTAAACCTTCAGCCATCATCATCTTATATGTAGATTTATGACCAAATGTTTCCATTTCAATTTCTGTGTATCATTCAGTTTATACCATACATTGGCCTGCATTTGTTACAGAAAGCATTCTGAAAAGCATTTCAAAAAGGAAAAAAAAAAAAAGATGTATTTTAAAGTATAATCTTTTTATCAGTACTGCAATATTTTAGTACAATTCCAGTAAAATTACCAGAACACTAAAACCCATGCGAGTAGAAATCTTGCACGAAATCTAGATTTAAAGTCTCCTCCCAGGCATTTGGCATTTCTTCCCTTCTTGCTGCACAATTTAATTTTTCATTTTTATATATAATTTACCACCCAAGCTAGAGTATATTTAAAGACAACCTTCTGAATGTGAATCAACGCATACCTCACTTGCTGACTCCCTTTCCCAGCGAGTCAAGATTCAAGGCTATATTCAAACACTTCCCAAACGTGACACACTGCTTCAGCAGCTTTGACCTAAACGATGCTGTTTGCCCAACATTTGGACCACTGAGGTTCTTTTTAAGCAGATCCTTCCTTACCCTTGAAGCTGCTGTCTAGCAGCACTTGTGCATGCTAGTCAAGCACTTGCCAGCACAGTTGAGCTGCCCTACTGTCTTTTCGTGCATCTTATCAGTAACCATCCTGATCATCTACCAGTAACTCCCAAAACCTTCCTGTATTACCTATAACAAACTCCACCTTCTTCAATCCTCTCATACTTCCTTCACCAAATGATTCCTTTAGCACCTAAAGCAATAGCTGCACGTTTTGTACATGCTTCCCAATACTCCTTGAGAGAGCACCTCCATCGTTTTGGTAGAGGCAGACTTGAAGACTCCTCCCTCTTGAACAACTAAGGTACCACCACCTCGTTTGTAGCACCCATCATAAACCATAAATCTGATCATATCTAAATCATATAGCATATGTTAGTAGGTGGTTTAACATTTAATTCCTACACTCATTTGATGTATGTTTGTGAGCAACATGCATATTAATTGCCAATCTTTTTTTAATTAGTTAGAATAAAAACCTTGGGGAGAGGAAGAGAAAATGCAACTAGAACTGATGACAAATCCAGATAAAAGCCACACTTAGGACTACATCAATTCATCATTCATCTTGCAGGCAATAATATGCAAATACACTTAAGATACAAGCCTTTTATAACTATAAATAAATAAATTTTAAAAATAATCTGCAACTTCAGCAGAAAAAGCATCCAGAAAAATTCAACCGAAGTCTAGTTTCAAAGATCTCCTACGAGATTATGAAAATGAACGAAGACCTACATAAGAGGCCTCACAGGACACTTAAAAGTTTCTTTCATCTAAGGAGGTCTGGAGGGAAGATAAGTATGTAAAAATATATACTGCATTGTAAAACCACTGGAGAAAGCAAACTTCACGGGGAACAGTAGTTTTGCACACCCTGAAGCATTGCTTTTTGTGTGCGTTCATTCCAAGATGCCTGCTTTTTAAACCAAAAAAAAAAGCCCAACAGACAAACGAAGGCTGTTAGCGAAAATCAAGTTCACAATGATGAAACTGAAGCAAGAGAACTAAATGCCTGAAGTCTAACCAGAGGCACACCTCTGGTTAGGTCCACAGGTACAGATACATAGGTTTAGTTACACCAATGCAATTTTATAGCTCTGCTGTTTTCAGACCTTCACACGAGGCCCTGCTACTCCTCAATGCTTCCTTTTTTTTTTGCAGAACAGGGAGCTCGGTTAGTATGTATTGAATCTTACAAAAATTAATGTTTCAGCACTACTGAGTTTACATAAAATATTTAAGAGACTACAATTAAAAGCCATTAAAGAGAGGAGCATATGTGCTTTAACCATGTACACTACTTTTAGTTACCTTTTTGAGAAGATTAAAATTAAGCAGCTTTTGCTTTTCATCCCACTCACACCCTCCCACTACAAATTCTGTCTGAGCTAATCCTCCTTCTACAGACGTCAAAACAGGACATAAGTATTACAGCTACTTACTGCCAAAATGTGTTCGTTTAATATCCCATTACTATTGTAATACTGGCACAATAACTTATTATATGTGACAGCTTTTGCAGTTAGTCAAGGATAGAGCCACTTAACTCTGTAGTTTTCTCATCCACATGAAACTATATTTGTAAAATTTGTAAAAGAGAAAATTTAACGTCTGAACTAGATGCTCGTCTCAGACTACAATGCCAGACAAAATAAAAGGCATATAAGGTCATCACACACGCTTTTCCCACCCTGTCAGTTCCATTGTCCCAGCCTTTATGTAAAGTGATCTCCCCAGAAATTCAGGTTACTGCACTTACAAATACACTGTTTATACTCTTAGTTCCTAGCATTTTAAAAGATGCTTTCACAGATTTTTTTTTTTTTCATTTTTGTTATTTTTTAAGTGCAACATTCTGCATGAAGGCCAAGTCGATCTCCATGTCAGAACACACTTCAGATGAAAAGTCCATGCTTGTCAAAAGGTAGAGGATTATTCTTCAGGAACCTGCAGTGCAGAAATACACCAAGAAGTCTGTTCGAGGCTCTAAAAATATTTAGGTCAAAGTACATAGAACGAAAGGGGCTGCTATCAGATATGCTAAAGACAACAAGCATCAAAAAAAGAAAAGACAAATTCAAGTAAGTTACTCCACTCCAGCCACAGTCCATCAACCAACAATAGACGACGAAGTATCAGCCCACAGGGGAAGCACTGCAGCTCTGCAACAGCACCGGTTTACTCGCCAGCCAGGGCTGGTAAATACGAACCCTCCCAGAGACTCCGAGGGGCTGAGGAGCCCGTTTCAGGCTCTCGCCTCGCAGGATGCGTTCACGCACGCACCCAGGCTCGGAAGCCGCTGAGCGGCTCGGAGCGCCGACACGCCTCGCACGAAGCCCGTGAGCGGGGACCATCCCGGAGCCAAAC
>VXAK01004934.1:0-28926 GCA_013399435.1 Arenaria interpres
TGTCTAGGTAGGAGGTAGAGTAGCTTCCCAAATCTCTTGTAGTTACCCTGGGGTGACTTTAGGTTATTGTTTTTGCACCATGAAGGCTTTCATCCCACCTTGGGTAAGACTCTGTTCTGACTGGCTTTGCTCAGCTATGGTAGAAGAGTGGTTAATAGTGTCATTTTGGAATTTCTTATTAACAGGCCAGCAAAACTGCAAGGTTGACAGCACTATTAAATATGACAAAGTCTTCTTTAAAACACTGACTGTTTGACTGGTGAGAGAAGAAGAAAAAAAATCACAGCGTGATTTATACCCGGCTGTAGGAGTCACAGAGTCTCCTCTATATCTTGTGTCCAAGGAATGATTGCTCATCTACAGTCTGCAGTGTCCTCAAACAGCTTGCCACAGATGGTTCATCTTGACTCTCTAATGCTGAAACACACAAGTGTGTCACACTGCCCCTTTCCTGGACTAACCACCCCCTTTTGGCCCCCACCCTGTAGGAGGGTTCCCTCACAAATTGAAGTGTTTGTAATTGATCCCTACACTGGACAGCCAGCTGTCCTGAGTGGGAGTGCCATGCCCATAATGGATGACATTACTGTTCGGGGTGAAGATTTCATAGCTGGATTGATAAGGTGGGAGGGTATCTCAAACCAGAAGGCCAATTTCAAATGGGATTGACAAGTTTATTAAAAAAGATTTTATGTATATACCTGGGAGTTTTTGAGACACACAAGAAAAATGTATTAGGATTAGATGAGATGAGATTAGATTAATAAAGCACAGACATAGTGGACCAGATCAAGCCAGTCTTAGTTCAATACCTTGTCTCAGGCAGTGGTCAATACCATCTCCTCTGCAACAAGCAGGGCACCCTTCAATGGGCAGCTATGAGGATAACATACTCATAAGGACAATGCCTTCCTAAACCCCATTAATTAGAACTTGGTTTAGGCACTGAAGCAAGAATCTGAAGCTGTGGGATTTTTTTTTTTCAAATCCTCACAGTTGTAAATCTGGATGTTCTTGCTACCTAATAGAAGTCTAATCCCATTCTCACCCTTTGCCTCCTCCTCTGAAACTGTCAAAATTTTGGTTTCATAGACTAGGAACAACATTTTTTTTAAAAAAAAAAAAACACCCTTCAATTGCAGCTTTTGTTTAGGCAGGACTGAGAAAACTATATAACAGCTCACAGCAGCTCTGCCCAGCCTTGAAGAAACAAGGGAGAAGAATGACTTCAGTCACTGAAATCAGAGATGACCGATTGTGTGTTATCTGGCTGTAATCGTTAAAGCAGCCTGAAAAATGCCCTTCCATGTATTTTCACTTTTCACATTTAGCACCCATTTCCTTTATGAAACAAGTCTAGTAACTAAACCAGCTTGGAAGGGGTCCAGGGGACATGGTTAGTATTCGGTATTTTAGACATTTTAAGTGCATGTTTCTTGGCTGGACCACTGTCTTTACACTCCATTTGAATAATACAAGGTTTTACTGAGAAGGAGAGGAAAAAGTATTGTCCAAGAGAATAAGGAGAGATATCGGCTCTGCCTCATTTCAAATGCCAGCCCAGTGTCTCATTTTACTGGATGAGTTGTGTAAGGTCAAGAATACAACCACAGGGCTCAGGGAGAGAGGACACTGATAGTATTTTTCTGCTTGAAGCTTCAGAAAGGTTTAAAGACACAACAAAACATTTTTTAGGAAATATCTTATAACTGCCAGACAGTGGAAGTTTTGTTAGTTTGGCCGATGTTGCTTGTTTGTATTTCTCAAAATCTGTGAAGTGTGTGTGTAGGTTTGATTATTGGTACAGGATCTCTAAAGACATCAATTGTATGAGATACTGTTCTTTGAGGTACTACATTTTTGGTTGGTTCACTCCACTATTGTGGCATGTCCTTTAACTTGTCTGGCCATCTATAAAACTTTATAAACAACAATCTGCCTTCTAAAGAAAATATTATTTTGTTTCTGCATCCCAGAGTTTTTACATAGGAGCCCAAATGTTGCAATTAAGGTCTGTTATCAAGTGACTCCATTAACTACTAGGCAATTGCCAGAGGTCTCCTTTCTCCTCTGTGGGTAGTGATCTCCAGATGGACTTCATGTCTGGTGAGGAACTGCTCCTTTTAAAGCAGAAGAGCTAAGAGATGCAACCTGAAGACAGAGCTCAGCCTACAGAGGTAAATGACAGTATGAGTCATTCCAACTCCCACCAGGTGTTGCTCTGACATTCTTTAATAAAAAAGTGCAGCTTTCAGATGAAATGTCTTATTTTTAAAATGTACTTGTAAATGAAATGTTATATTTTTCCAGGTGAAAGGGGAACATATTTTGAGCAGATGCAATTTTAGTATTTGCACACTGAGTCCCAGCTTTGAAAGGCAGAATTTCCTGTCCTGCCATCCAACCACGAGGAGGCGGAAAGGATTTAAAAGTTCAAATTCAAAATGTTATAGAGGTTCTGGGAGATGCCTGAAAAGTCTATACCCTGAAAGTGTCTAAAGAATATGTCTCCGCTTATCTACCGTTGCATGTATATGTGGGGTCTTGTTTTATTTTATAACAAGATGTATTGACTAACGGGGAGGGTTTTATTAAAGAGAAAAGTCTGGGTAAAGCCAGCAAACTATTCACTGCCAAAATTTACCCAGAAGTACCTGTGTAATNTATAATTGGATTGGCTAATGGGGGGAAAAGGGTGGGGAGAAGGAGGAACTGGAAAGTTATCTATCTCCCTTGACAAAATGATCCAGTGACTTGGGAAATTTCTCTGCCCTCAGGGAAAGATGGGCCTGATAAAAACATGAAAACAAAGCAAGTGATGGACTGAAGCAAGAGGTAGGGCTAGAAAGCAGGGGTTAGTGCACGGCTCTGCTATAGACTCTTGTGATGCTTGTGGGCAAGTCATTTAATCTTCCTGTGCTTAAATTCTCCGCTCTGTGCCTGTCTTATTTCATATTCTGAGTGCTTTGGGGTGCAAGTGTGTTGTGTGCTATAGTGCAATTGGATAAGAGCTGGACCTTGCTGCATCAAATAGCAAGCCACACTCTCCCATTAAATAAGCAACAGCCAGTAAGTAAATGCGGATTAGATAAGGGGTTTTGAAGGGCTATCACATCTCCAGCATACCTGTCTTTCTACCACATTACTGTAGACATATTGGATTAGAGGGCTTGGGCCATTTATTTCGGGGCATTCAGCAGCCCTGGACAAACCCACTGCGTGCGACTCCACTGTGTGTGTGTTTGGCACGAAGCACCCTGAGGTTGCCCTTCAGCTCATTTCCTATGGGGATGGATGCCATTCTGCTATCACAAGAGACTCATGATACTAAATATATTAGATATTTTTAAGGAATAAGATGAGCTCTATTGGATCAGAGAATAGGCTCATCCAGCCACAGCTCCTCTCATCAGCCCTCCTCAATAGTTGATGCTTAGGGCAAATGAAATTATCAAAGATTATATTATGCTGAATACTCTTCTAAACTCCAATCACTTTCAGTTCAGGGGATTCCTGAAATGCAGTATCCGTTACAGACAGTAACCTTCCCTGCATTCCCATATCCATCCTGCATGCTGGGCCCATGAAAACCAAGGAAAGAAAGCCAACCCTACCTTATGCTATAGCCAAAAGTCTCATTTCTAGTAGTATGGAGCCTATACTTGTTGCCACAGTAAGATCAGATGGGATGGGAGGAAGAATTTAACAAGGAGGATAAATACAGAGACCAACACCTCAGCTAATCTCTCCCTACCCATACAAGTAATACATTTACACTGGTGATTTGAATATATTATGTTTGGTGGTATTGTGACACTTTCTGATAACAGTATCAAGAAATACTCTAATGCTATCTTTATTCTTCATTAAAAATGCAACATTTTCATTTTAGAGCATTTTAAAATGTCTAATCAATCTTCCTAAAACATGAGACAGATTTAATGCCAAGATGGAATAAAATCTTTGATTCTGGGACACAATTGTAGTTTGAAAAGAGTGCTAGAGTCCTTTTCTTAGTAACTGAGAGTTTGGTTTTCTAAAGAAATGAAGCTGACGTGATGAAGTTATGTGTGTGTTAGTCTATGACTCTTTCCTGAGTACATTATTGCACGGTTCTGCTGAACATCAGGATAGAAAAAAATCCTAAAACCTCAAACAACAAAACACAAGTTAGCACTGTCACTGGGGGAAGGGCTATGTTAGTAGCTCACTCTTGTTAGACACCAGAGAATCCACAAAGTGAGGGTCATCACGAACATCTTGTCCACAGGCAAAGATTCAGCCGCTGCATGCACCTTTTTAGACATCTGAAAATCTAATCATCAGACACAAAGTCAGAGGAATTCCAGGTTCACACGTGTATGGCTTACAGAATAAATTCTATTTTATTTTGCTGATAGATGAGCTATTACACTGAGGATTGTAAAAGTTTCTGGAATTAAAATAGATAGAGGAGGAAGAAAGAAAAAGAACACATACCTAAATCTTTCTTTAAGATTTAATGACAGTCTACTTCTAAGAACAACCTGTTGGGAGGGCTGGTTTTATAGCCTCACAAAATTGCAGTCTGGGTTACCCTTGGTGTACCGTTCCTTGCCTGCCTGCTCTTTGTAGGAAAACGTACTCTCCACTATCAATATACATGAAGTCAACTTCCTTAATCAGTTTAAAAGCCTTTTGAAAATGTATTTTGTGGGTGTCTCACTAGCTGAATCTTTTATTTATGGGCTTGTACTGGGATGGTCATTTGAATTTTTGTTGTGAGTCCATATTTTATTATGCATTTTATTTGTTTTTTATTGAAAGCTTTCTGAAGCACTGAGAAAGATGCTGGGCAAGTGATTGAATAAAAGCAAACTCATTTCAAAACCCCCTCCCTGATCTTTCTGCCTCTTCCCGCTGCAGATATGTGCACACCTAGACTTTTGCCCTCTATTTCATAGTGCACACCACTACTTTTTTTTATTTTCATCTTAAATGAAAACCTAAACAGTCTCTGTTGTTTCTATGAATAACCATCATCAGAATGCTAATAGATGTGATATAAACTGCAGTAAGTTCATTTATTTTGAAGANAGGATTTTTTTTTTTTTTTGCTTATCAGGTTTCTCTTTGTGCAAGATGTTTTGTAAAAAATAAAGTTAAAGATCACTTAAAGATTTTTTTGAAAGTTTTCAATTTTAAAGAAGATAATTTTGAGATCATTCTTTTTCCCTTCTCTTGTAAAAATGAATCTTTAATATCATTACCAATTTTTTGTGGGGAGAAAATACATTTTTCTTGAAAAGAGAATGAAAGAAAAGTGCTGTTTTCTGATTTGCTTTGTATTTTTCTGTGCTATTCCTCATTTACTGACAATCTTTCAAAATGGGCTATTTCACAGACAGATGAAGTCACAGCATCCAAGCCCATCAAGATACTTCCCATTCAGACTTCTGGCCTACTCTCACTTTCCTTTGGAAACTGATGAAAGATAAAATCTTACAGGAAGCCAGTGATCTGTTCAAGAGCTTTTTACTACTGGTGACCATGCTGCAGGAGGAAATTGCTGCCTCAGGTTCCAAAATGCCATCACTTTTGAACAGAACATCTGCTGATAGAGTTACACACAAACATAAAAAGAAAAATGAAAGACACAGGTGAATACCAAGGAGAATTTTCTTTAATGAAAAGTATATTAGGTTGTAACCACCATGGGAAATAAAGAAAGCCCTTTTATTTGGGATCTTGAATACTGAGACAGATCAAGAGGAAATACATAACAGAAAACAATTGGTAAAATCGCTTTCTACATCATCTAATCCATCCTCCCAGCTATTTTATCAGGAATGTTGAGATCACTGATATCTCCTGAATGTGGCTGTCCACAGCCATGTTATTGGACATTTACTCATGATGAGCCTCTCCACACAACTACCCCTTTATTCCGGAACATACTGATTAGAGACAAAGGGAATCCTTTATGTTTTACTTAAAAGGTTAAGTGACCTCTTCTTAGTGTGGTGAGCTATGTAACATATATCCAGCGTATAAAAAGCCAACTTTACAGGAACACTTCTTTTTAGGTTTCCGTCACCCACATTTAGTGGATCTTTAGCACCGTGTGTATTTGTCAATAGATTTACAGCAGTGATCTTATAAATTACACAACCACATGATGAAGAGCAGAACAGGTGATTAACTGCATTAACCACACACCTTTGACCAGGTCACCTGCATTCTGTACACTGATTTATCACCTCTCTGTGAGAAAACCAAACCTAGGATTTCAAGAAAAGAGTAGAACTGCTGACAGGTCAACCTTCAAAGTGCTCAGATATTAGTATTTTCTTCAGGATTTGTGAATAAGAGTCATATGCTGAAGTCAGGCACATGAACTCTTATCACACTAGAACATCACATGGTCCAGCTGGACACAGATTTACACATGACACACATACAGTTTGTGCTTTCTTTCTTTTTTTTTTTTAAACACAGGTAGAAGTCTGTGACAGCTTGAAAGTCTGAACACCTGTAAAATCGTGATGTATACTTCCTGCAAAAATAAATGGTTTTGATAGGCTGAGCTAGAAATCTTTTAAGAATGTATTTTGCTTAAGTATTTTGCATAACACTGAGGTCAGGAGGAGCTTTTCATTACACTACTACTTAAAGGTATGAAGAAGATAGTTGGAGATTAAATTTTGTTTGGAGTAAGCATGATTGATCTGGCAGGGTATGAGGGGGTTGAACACTGATCTGATGATCATGCTGTCGTGACACAGACTGACTTATATCTTTCCAAGAGGAGGGCACACTCAAACAAAGCATCTCCAACACCTTTTGGTAAAGCTGAAGTCAAAGGAGTACCTAGGACATGTCTACATGATTTTTCATATGCAGATGCAAGTGCACCTTCAATAATCTCTACCGCACACAGGAACCTTTAACAACCTGGATATCACAGTGCTGCAATGAGCTAAGGAGTCCTGCTGAGGAGTATGAGATAACAGTTTGGGTTTGGTGCGTTTAGGAGGCACTCCAGGAGGCCTGAGTGAGTTTAAGTTTAACCAGCCAGATGTGGTCATTGAACATAGATGACTCCATCTGAGCTAGTCACTTTCGATTTTCTTTATAATCAACAAAGAAATGGGTGCTTTTGGGACACAATTCATTTGACTGATTTTAGATTTCAACATTAGGATGAGAGGAAGCACATCATAAAAGAGTGCACTTCTCTCTACCCAATGTTAACAGAAACCCATGCTGATTAGCTCAAATGTGTATACCTAAAAATCTCTGCAGCTACAGATGATGTGTAGTCTGTCTGTATAGACAGACTGTAATGGGAGTTCTAGTAAGAAAAGGTGGGACAAGGGAGTAATTAAATAAAAATTCATCTTTTCTTATTCAGAATTTAAATACAGAATATGGTAAAGTGGCTGAACAACAATTAACTGACAGAGTTAATGAGACAGAATGAGTACCAGGTTTGGTGAATCAGGATTCCTGTGTGTACCTTGCAAATTTACAATGTCAAATTGACATAATTTGAAGGAGATGGTGGGCATTATCCTAGCAATTAAAAAAAAAAAAAAAAAAAGGAAAAAGCAGCCCATTTGTAATTTGCATATGCATATTTATTTATTTGATATAGCAGCAAATTTTGCTGTTCTCTGAGAGGCACCTTTGCATCTTACAAATTTCTCCCCATTTGCACAATTGGTGCTGGCAGATAAATGTGCCGGCTGGTGAGGCATTCTCTTCTACCCTCTCCCCTGCCAAGTTTCTTGTTGAAACACGAAGGCTAACCTGCAAACTCTGGATCATAATTCAGTGACAAACTATTCTCTGTGGGTCATGGAGAGTGGGGAGACCTCTACACCTCTACTGTATACTCAGCAATAGGGTGGACGAATAGGCTATAACCTGCATGGACTACAAAGAGATGTGTGAGGTCCAGAAGACACTGTTTAGGATGAGCAGAATATGTGGTATAGATAGTGGTTAGGGCTGCAAAGTGTTCACCTCCTAAAATATGAACACCCCAACTGCTCAATCGGAGTTCTGCTTCCAGCTTTGACTTGTACAGTTAATTTGCATTGAAGACCTGAATTTCTTGATAGCTTTGTTTATTCATTGGTACAGCAGTTGTGTACACTTACTGTAATGTAAAGCTTAATGATCATAAATTCTTCTTTATTGCTTATTCTCAAAAGAATCAAACACAAAACCTATATGTTTCCTCATCTAAGACAAGATTTTCCCTGTATTACTCTTCCTCCCACTGCAAAGTATGCCCAGGAACACAAATAAAGGAAGAAGAGGCTAACAGGGATATCACCTGTAGCCAAGAGGTATCCCTTGGCTACTTTCCCTAGGCCCCACAGACCTCTCCGGAATAAGGAAGTGATTTTCAATTAGACATCAAACTAATAAGGCACTTCTGATGCTCCATTCCTGCAGGAAGACATTAGTAATTTGTTTGTTCCAAAGGCGCCACTCATATTCACACAAAATGGCATTTAAATGTTAATCGAGTCAGGGGATGGGGAGTGCTTGCCAATCACTATGCAACTTAAGGTCAAGGTTTTTGTCTTAAAGGAGGACTCAATGTTAATTTTAAATTTAAAATTCTTGACAGATAGCAGGTTTTCAAATGCCTGCTACAATCTGGCTTGTTTGATTCATTTTAATGAGTAAGTAACTCCTGGCAAAATGAAGGTTTCCCCATGTCTTCAAGGAAATGGAAGGGCAAAGAGGCACAGTGGACTAATCCTGCATCCACTATAGGGAACAGGAAGCAAAACCAATTTAGACTCCCATTCATCTCTTTGCTCCCCACATAGAGACCAAAAAGAGTAATTTACATTCCTATGAACACTAGGCAATTATTGGAGGTTTCAGTTTAAAAGGGAAAAAAAAAATTCTCAATATTAAATTCAGCTTTGACTCTCTGTGCTGGAGGAACATTTTGTGTGCATGCCTGTGCACATCTTTGGTTTTGGTTTTTTTTCTGTGCTTTACATTCTTTAGTAGGTTTGAGGTCATTTTTTTTTCCCTTTTACCCTTCAGAGTGTAATTTTGAAATAGTATAAGGAACCTATGATCTCTTCCTGCCTTTTTTTCCGGATATGTCAGTCCCCAAAAATAAGCAGAGGGCTTTGCCAGATTTACCTTTGGCTGGGGCTGGGGCTGACACCTCTCTCATGCAGTTCTTACCACTGTTGCACAGGTCCATGACAGACTGTCATACTTCCTAGGCAGCCTTGTAGAAGGTAATGGATTCAGGTTGCCACTAACTCAAACTTGTGAGCCAGGTAAGAAGATACAAGGACTACTTCTGCTGATTTCCTTGCTGAGAGAAGAGAAATTGGAAGGGAATGATTGCAAGGGCTGTGAATAATCAGTGCAATCACTGAGATTCCAAAAGTTTCACAGGTGCCCTGAAGAAAGGTGGTGAAGTTAAACTGTGCTTGTGTTTGGGAGACAAATAGAGTTTCTAGGGTACAGTGCACGCAGTGGGGGATGAAGGAGGACACATGGATCTCATAAATGAAAGAGGCCATATGAATGTCACTCAAAATAACTTAGGTCTTTCTGTTGATGATGTCTTCCATGTAACTAACTCAGACAGAAAAGCTGCCAAGTTAGCTGAAATAAGCTCCACACTAACTTGTATTGAACTGAGCTGCTGACAGTCTCCCAAGTCTGCAGGGCAGGAGAATGCTAAAATCCCGTAAAACTAAACAAAGTCAAGAACATGGAGTCAAAAGTAATCTCAAGAAAAAGAAACAGATCCAACTTACGAAGTCACATAGTCCCACCTTCAGCTAATGCAGTACTGTTCTCCCAAAAATTTACTGTTAAATTTGCTGTTATTTTAAAGCAACCAAAAAAGCTTTGAGCCTCAGCTATGATATTTCCTGGTCTGTGGTGCTTAAGGAGAACTTTCTATGGATGTATAGTCCTCAATTATTGGATTTTATTTATTACTATTTGTTTTATTTTTCCTTGCTGTGCAATTAATTCTGAACTCCTTGTGCAAATTTTCCTTCTCATGCCATCACTTCTCTTTATGGAGTTACCTAAATTCTTATGGTTAATCCAGAAAAAGATTGAGGAAATGAGTTATCTTTGCATTTGTTCATGGAATCAGTAAGTTCAAACACATAGAAATAAATTCCTTACTGATCCTTAATGCTTTCATTTATAAATGACAGGTCACTTACTTTTTCTGCAAACTGAATACTAGTAAGATGGTAGGATACAGAAATATGGCACTAATAAGTGTCACGACTGCTATCTTTTCCTCATTTCTCATTTAAGGAAACTAAAAGAATATCCCAGGAGGGGAGAAGCTGCCAAATAATAATATAAAAACTCATTGTTTAAGGCAGTAGTAGAACAACTGCTTTGAATAAAATGAGATCGGCCTATGATCTTCCATTTCAAGGAAAAGGAAATCTATAGGCTACATCAGATTTGGTTAGTTACAAATGCAGTTAAGTCATGTCAAGCTATTAATGTAATCTGCAACCTAACCACTGTGAGTTATCTACAAGAATTTCTAATTGGCACCTTCCTCAGATACATGTTATGATGTCTTTGCATAAGTCTATGTCAAGACTAGAACTAGACTGGAAATCAGGAGAACTAAGTTGCCATCCAGTTTGTCAGTAATTAACTGTAATCTTGGGAAATGAATTTAATTTCTCCCAACTTCTGCTTTTATTCCCTGTCTTAATCCTTGTTAGTTTTACTCGAATTTGGACAGTGGAGACTATACTTGAATAGGTGCACGTGCAGCACTTGGCACAGTGGGATCTTCATCTTGGTGGTGACAACTTGGTGCTACTGAAATACAGATCAATGGTAAAAGTCAAAGCAGCTATCCTCCCTCCTTCACTCCACCTTCTCCTTCACCAGAAACAAGCAGACAGACAAAAGCCAAACTAGGCTAAATAAATGTGTAAGTAAAAAAAAAATAATAAATTTATTCCTTGTTCAGATTATTATATCATGAAAAGAATAAAAAAGACATTATGGAAGCTCTTCAGATACTGAGGCTGGAGAATTTAAAATTCAGAGTCACCATCAAATTACACTGAAAGAAAGAATCCTGTATCCTGACAGTTTAAGCTCTTCTATAGACTTGGGTTTCCTAGCTTCTTTCAGATGCCCATTTTATATACAGAGAGAAGGCTTTGTGTGGCCAAAAACTGCCCTGTTTTTTTTTGGAGCACCCAAATTTATGTTGTGTCTTGTAGCCTGAAATATTAATACTTATTGGGAAAAGAAAAATCTAGGGCATTTCAGTAAGTGTGGAAAAAAAATTACTTTTGTTTTGTCTGGGGAAGCAAGAGAAGGAGTTAAAGTTAAGATGAACCAAACACATGAATGCACTGTGCCCGCTGGGGTCTGGCTGTATATTCATTATACAAGGTCAGGGTCTCACTTCCATTCCTCCTAGTGTAATTTAGGTAAAGCCACCACACAATGCCTGACCTTTCCATGGGACAAGCTCCCTGCCTCCCTCCTGACATGCTGCAGTAAATTTGTGTGTAATTAAACATAGTGTTCCGACACACCAGGTCTCTGCGGCCGCCTGGCCTCCCCTCTCCAGCTGACCTTTCAGATTGAATCCAGCACAACCACCAAGGCCGGGAAATGGCTAGTATGGGAGTGCGGCACAATAAAGCACGGCATGCCTGCTCAGATTAAAACACAATCCCTGCTTGCCCCTCCACTTAAGCTGGTGGAGCCTGCATTTCACTGCATGCTCCAAGTTGAATCAGGAGCAGGAGTCATGACAGAAGAGTAGGAAGGCAGCTTTGCTTGTCAGCGATGCTTTAGCTATCTCTTGGGTCCAAGATACCTCCAGGTTCCAGCCACAATGAGAATGCAATGGGGAAAACACCAAGTATGTGGGAAGAACAGGTCCTTCTCTAAGGAGATCCTGATCTGAACAACCATCTTTGGAAGGATGAAAGCTCTTCATAATAAATAAAAGCTCACAAGGTTACACATGTTGTTGCTAGCCCAGGCTGACCTAGTCATCTATCAGACAGCCTAATAACTCTGGATAATGAAGGTGGGAGGAGATAGGGAATGGACAGATTAAGAGTCTAAGAATTAACTACAAGAACATCCTCTAGTCCATGGGAGTTCACCTAAAAAAGCAGGACTTCTGCTCGTAGGAAGTGGTAGGAAAATATAATGATACAATGCCATAACAGATATGGTTAGAAATACAGCTGCTTTGAAAAGGAAATATTATATGGCAAAACTGAGCATGTAAAGACATTCTTTGGTGGTTGCAGATACCAGTCTGGAATGACTAGAAGAGCAAGTAGCTGTTGCACAGGACTTGGTTACAAGACTGAAAGTCACCTCACCTATCTTAATTCATCTATATCTACATTTGAACTAGTCTTCTATTTTTACTTTATAGTCAAAGGAGAGAAGCTGAAAATTCCACACATCTGACCAGCTGTGCTGGGTTGGGGTTTCAACTGTTTAGACACCTAAAGATAAGTTAGAGAAATCCCACCCCAACTTCTTCATTTACACACTGACTAGTGAGCACCATTTCAGTGATATAAAGGGATCCTGAAGGTCCTTTAGGGCCCTGAAAGTCAAGCAGTCTGTTTCCAGCTCTATCAACCTCAGTATATTCAAGTGAAATGACCTCTTTGTGCTTCATTTTTTCTAATAAAAAAAAAGAAGACAGTGTAACAATAATATGAAAAACTATGTTCCCCTAAATTACAGTAGTATATTACCAACAGCTACGACTAGCACTGTCTAGAATAATCGAAAGTGTGAGAAGCCAGAAAATGAACAATTTTGAAATAACATCACTACAAGCAAATGGTACTGCAAATCTGGGTACATCCCTTGGAAACACTTCTTTACTATGACAGGCGTTTAGGACTAAGATTAACTTCCTGTTAGTCGGAAACATCATTATCATGCTGGTTCTTTTCTGCATTGGGAATGAAGACACCACAAGGGAAAAGGCACTGCAATATACTTTCAGACCAGTCTCCATCATTAGAAACTCTGCTGTTTATCATCACTTTTCCTTCACAGACAGTCCTAACAAGGAAGTGGCAGTATCTCAGGCATTTAAATGACCTTTTTGGGCCCAAGATTTTCAGATGCACCGTATCAAACTTAATACTAAAATCTTATCACATAACCTTCCCTCTGCTTTGACTTTACACTCTGATGTTAATAATTCTCAGCCCCATCTTGCTCATGGCTCATGATCCCATTGTCCTCTAGAAGTTTCATGATATTTTCCCCGTCTTTACATTCCATTATTTTAATGGGGAGAGAAGTTAGATTTATAGGATGGTAATTGCCAGGACCAGAAGTAAGAAACAGAAAAAGACCTATTTTTTGTAGGTCATCCAGCCATTCCCCTTGCCAGTGTCTAAATGTTCCTTCCTGCATACGTTCCTCATTTTTGCTCAACGTGCCTGTAAGTCTCCTTAGCAATGGATTTTCCACCCTTTCCTTTGGGAGACCATGGTTTGATATACTCCACTGCCAGCAAGTGTTTTATACCTGATATTTATTGTGAGTTTTTCTATGCTTAATTGTATCCCATTACTCTTAGTTATATCCCCATGGACCATCTTAAATAATTCCTTCCATCATTGGCATCTTTCCCCTTCAAGTTTGTGTATTTATTTCTTGTCCTGTTAATCATCCTTTAAGAACAACAAAATCTTTCAGCACCTTCATCCTTGAGATATAGAGGAGATGTTTCTAGCTCCACCAGTTAAGGTCATTCTTCCTGTTCTGAAAATCACAGATATTTCCAGGTAATTTCCACTGCTTATAACCACAAAGGATAGTTAAGAGAAAATGGACAAAATTTATCATGTAGTAGAAGGGTAAGAGTGTTAAAAGAAAAAGCTGAAAGAAAAGGATTTACATGAATGTGACCAAATCCATCTAGTAATCTTAAAACTATAACCAAGGAAGTTCCCTGGCAATATATCTTTGTGGGATCTCAGGAAAAGTGACCCACATTGAATTCATCTCCTTAGTAACTTTTATTTTATCATGCATTGTAAATGATATATTGCAACACTTCTTTAAAAGATAAATAAAACCAAAGACATGAAAAGAAAATGCATAATTTCAGGAGTATCAAAGAAAGATACCTGGACTGAATCAAGTAGTTTGGTTCTTTCTGTGTTGTTCTCCCCCACAAATTAGCAGTTCATAAACTTCTCTTCTGTGGACTCAGAAAGAAGCAAAGTTCTTGCTGGATGAAAAAATCTGTTTCCTTCCCACTTTGAGTTTTAAGTCTACATTTTGCAATTTCTAGGGATCTAAAATACAGGATTTTGATTTAATTGTAGGGTGCAGATTTGGTTGGAAAGTGCATATTAGTGCTAGGCTTCAGTATCAATACCACCATTGTACTTATACACCAGGGTGCACTGAGGATTACGTAGTTGGTGTCTGTAAAGAGCTAGGAAGTGCTGTTTAAATGTTATTCTTTTGGCTCTTTGGTTTTTGGGGCTGCTTTTATTTCTGTTGAAACTGTCACTAATACTTCCTTGACCTTTTGATTCAGCTGCAGCACCTTTGGCAAGAGAACTCCCTTTCGAGGCTGCTGGTATTTCATCCATTTGATTTACCCCTGAGCCTGAAGCACACTTATTTACAGTCAGAATTAAAGCACGGGACAAGGGCTGTGGAGTTAGTTCTTCAGGCCTGGCAAAAAATCTGCAACACAAAAATTATCAAAAGGAGAAGTAGAAAACAGAAACAACGTGTGTTGGTCTCAAGTCCTTCTTGCCAACGTCCTCCTTTTGCAGCTTTTGAAGTGGGAGGAAGAGGTGTAAATCAAATCCAACGGAGTGTTAGATAGAGTAGAACTGACATTTGAAGCTGCAATACCTTAAAGTCAATATCATTATCTCTGATATTTACTGTAGCATACAAGGCTTGGATGAAATGGTAAAGTTCACCTATTCTTCCCATACACACTCTATTGTCATATGTGCTGTTACACACACACTCACACACACACACAGAAATTAGAACTAGCTTCACCTAAACACCCAGTGTAAACTTCCATCTAAGGACAACTGCTTCTCAGACTCTTCAGAAGTGTTGTGTTGGTGGGTGAGACACTTTTAAAACATGATTCAGCTTACATATAGGTTATCTCACTCAAATGTTTTCTCCAAGCATAAATGGAGGTACTATTTGGGATGGGTAATTTTTGGAGAAAACTAAAATGACTAAAGATATACTATCTGATGGGGGCAAGTTTGACGACTTCTCAGGTGGGTACAGACAATGAGAATCTCACCTGTACTTAGACATCTGCAGTCAGACAGACAGGACTTTTTATTTGTAGTCAATGGAAAGAAACAAGCAAGCCCTGGAAACATGCAGTTGAGTTATCTGAGATGCGTATCTCAGGATGTGATGAATCATTCTCAGGAGAGAACTATTTTTCTCCACTGACCATAAAGGAAGTCTAGCATAACTGGTCCAGACTTAGATGTCTTTCTTTTGGCCTTCAGAGTTAGGACAGATGGATATCACTCCAGGTTATATTTTTTTTCAGTAAGGAAAGATTATAGATCTTTATAACAGGGGAAAAAGGAGAGTATGGGACAAAGGATTCTTGCAATTTCTTCCTACTTCTGAAATGAAGCTCTGGAGTGGTCCTCTGCAAACTTATCAGAATGGTGTGGAATCTCCTTCACTCAACTCAGGCATTGAAATCATTGAGTTATTTGTAAATACATCCATCCTACTTTACGAAAGGGGTCTGGTGAGTGTCACTGAAGACTTCCAGAGAAAAAGCTTTGTTAATTTAACCCCTGTACCACTGCTGCTCCGGACACTATGCTACTAGTGGAGGAACTAAGTCTAATATATTTAGACCTAATGCAAGAATATAATTTAACCATATATTGGGTACTATTTTATATTTCTTGAAGCACATGTCATGATGATTTTACATGTGTTCCTTAAGCAAAGCAAGGAGAGAACAGATGTCCAAGTTCCAAGGAAACTCTGTGTTTGAGTCCTCTTTTCAGTGAGTGAATATATCTTCCCCTTTACTTTTCATATCTTTAAACTATATACTGTCATCTCTCTTAATGCAAATCTTTCTTTGACACCACTAGTGCCAAGCTGAACTGTCCTACACTGAACTCAAGTTCTCCTTCTGCAGCATGCACAGCATAGACCAAGATCTCTCTAAGTGTCTGGTGTCTCAGACACTCACATCCTACTATCCACACAATATTTTCTCATAAAAGACCCCATAGCACGGAATAGTTGACAAGAGAGGTACCCAGAATTTTAGTGGCGTATATGATTACTGCTGCAGGCAGTGGGTAAGGGCCAGTGGAAACTCCTGGCCCACAGCAGGGAGAGGGTTATAACCTCCTGCCTGATCACCTAAAAGACAGGCTGAGAGAAAATTAGCAGCAGATGACTGAGACAATAATTTCTTTGAGCAGATAGGAATTCTAGGGCTATTTCAAAGGTTGCCAGCGCTTCTAGGTGCCAGAATACTCTATACTCCAAGTGACTGAGGTTATTTCTCCTAAGAAATGAAAAAACCCTCCCACAAAAAATACAAAAGCACCCTCCCTCCCAGCTCTCAGTTTCATTATTAATAAGCCCAGAGCTGCCTTCCTGAGAAATGACCACCACCATGACGTCAACTGTCTTGACTTCAAAAGGAATCCTGCTCATTTTCATGCCTTTGTAATTTTACATGAATTAAACACTTTAATGTGATCAAGAGATGCATTCATCATGTATGGCATTATCTTGGGAGATGAAGGTATTTCCTTTCCCCCTGTTTTCCTGATGGAAGTATTCTTTCTATTACTCTGCCATTATTTGAAGGTTGGGCCTTCAAGAAAAATCATTGCTATTGCTAGAGCACCAGCCAAAGTGGAAATAACAAAACACACAGAGAAACTGAGATGATAACACTGAAATGAACAAAAAAAACCTGCAAAGCACCTTCAATTTTTTAGAGGGGATTTAAAAAGCTGTCAATTTTCTGCTGCTAGCTGACTAGTTCTCTGTACCTCTAGCCACAACAAGTGATAATAATGAAGCTTTCCACTTCTTATTTCGTTACCTGAGCTTCTCAAAACTCTTGACTAAATCTGAACTTGGCAGCCTGGCATCTGGGAAAGCTAGGTAGGCTTTGCTATGAATTCTTTCTCAGCTGCTTTCAGGATTCATTATTCAAAGACATGTGCTTGGATGGCAGGAGTTGACTTTTTGTAGGACAGAGGGCCAGTGCTGAAGTAGATTTGTTTTTCATGACAGGGAGCATAACAAACTCCAGAGGTAAATGGTGTTTCCTGCCTTAGACACATCAACTCCAATGAAAAGAAAATGGTGGCATCTCCTTTCCTTATTTGGTGATACCCAGATGCTCTTTTCCCACAGTCCCTGGATCTCAGCTTTCCATTTTAAGAGCTTTGCTTGCTTTAAGTGAATGCCAAGGTCTGTGCCTCACTTTACTCTCTCCATTTTTTCACTTGTCTATTTATCAAACACTAACTGTTTTTTGATACTGGCAAGGGAGCATTTCTCACTTTGGCTTTTGTTCTCTGGACAGAGTTTCTCTTACTTTCTGCCTCATATCACACTTGAATTTCTGTTTTTCCCTATAATAATGGGACTACACCTGGAGGTCCTGAGGCTCAATTATGGTTAATCTGTTAATGATGCTCTACTTTCTCACTGCCCCTGTCTTGAGGCAGCTGATATTTCATTCACCTGAAGTGTGACAATTTTTAGCTCTTCTGGGACACTCATTGCTTGGAAGCTGTTCTGCAAAGTGTTTTGTATTTTAAAGTGCAGACTAATGTTTCCCTTGTAAGGGCATCAGGCCCCTTAAATGAGATCATTCTACTTGTAAGGACTGCAGTCTCATTTTACTGCAGTAAGTCCATCGGGTCCAACTCCTGCCGATCCTATCGATCCACTCTGGCAGCCTGAAATAACTTTACAATGGGTGGAAATCCCTGCTGGAGAAATCCCTCAACCCTCTGATAGAAGGAAGAATGTAGTGTGGCTATGTAGCTTTTCATGCAACTCCTGATGGAGGTATAAGAAGTAGAACCCAAGTTACAAGCAATGGGAAGTGTCTCTAGACTTGTCCAGGCATGCTCCAGCACAGTTCCAAGCAGTTGGACACATAAAGACAGATAGCTTTTATCCTTTACTCCTCCTTCTCTATGGTCTCTCTTCTTAACGTTGGAACATGGCAAAAACAAGAACCAGGCTGTGTTCAGTTTTTGGAATCACCTGTCTGCAAGCTTCATCTCTGTTTTCCCAGAATGTTCCCAAAGCCCTGTACTCCTAATCAAAAAGGAGAACAAAGGGGTGCACACTCCAATATACGGTTAGAACCTCCTGTACACCTACTGTAATAAGTTCAAAGTTTTTTTATAACTCTTCCCATCCTTTTTTATTGGACAGCATGTTTCACTTTGCCAAAGGAGAATGAGACACAACAACAGAGAGCTGCAGGAGGGCTCATTGCTTTCTACTGCCAACGAACAGCTGAACAGAAGAGACTGAGCAGGCTGTTGTCTGGAGACAGGAGAGGGCAAGGAGAGCTAAGAGACTCAACAGTCAACCAAGATCTAGTTCACCAGGGAGAAATCTGGTTTAGTTAATAGGATTCTAGGTGACCTTTGCATTTGGTGACTCTGTTGCCCTACCTAAAATAAAAAAAAAAACAAAACAAAGACAAACTGAAATGTTTTTGCTGCTTCAAGAAAAAGAATATTGACTGCCTTCAGAGTCTGCATTTTGGAACTTGCTTACTGGACAATATAACCGCCTGAAACCAGATCCTAGTCCTGAGGTGTATATCATCAGTTCGATAGCTCCCAATACTATGAGGCCTTGACCTCAATTAAACCCATATCTTATGGAATTTAGTGGGAATAACATGGGTGTGCCTTATATGGAATTCAGTCAGCCTTATAGTTTAATAAACAAATCCGAGTGAAAAGGGGCTAATAAATAAGAGAATTACTGAAAGAACAAGCTGCCTTTCACAGCCAAAAAAGGGTCCTAAAACAATCCAGAATTTTAGTTATGATAGCTACAAAAAAGAAGGCTTTTAGGTAAAAGACAAAAATACACCTTTGGCAGCATTTTATTTACTCATTTAATTGATATTCACTCTCCAAGCTGAAGCATTTTAGTATCAGAGTGGGATGATCTATTACTTAGCAAACAGAATGATCTAAAGTAGAGATGGAAGAGATCTACTGGGACAGATTTTCAAGCAATTTACATGCACTCTTATATATACAAAATATGAGCACCGTTGTACACGTAACTATACATGCAAGTCTGCATTAATGCCTATGCAAATCAAGCTATTGTGTAGAGTATTATGCCCAATCAGTGATTCAATTGATGCAATTAACCAATTTCTACGCAGAATTCTTGTAACTGGGCATGCAAATTAATGCAACTGCATGTAAAGCTTACACCAGCATTTGTGTACCTAAATGTTCTGTGTACCTAGCCCATTAAATCAGGGTCTGTTTTAATTAGACTGTGTAATTCAAGCCAGACCAGATCACAATGTACTTGGAAGTCCAGTAAATAGAAACAAAAACATATTTTCTGATATGCTGTGTTGTATGAAGACACCATGAACCCCCCACTACTTCCCTTGTATTATGAAATCGCAATCACAGTGCATCGAGCCTTAACATGGGGAAAACATTTCTCCTGATGTTCAGACTAATTTTTTCCTCGCTTAACTTAATCTTATTTCCTCTAGTCATCCTCCCACTCGAAACACTATCTCCCACAGAATCATAAAGTGGCTGCTGTGTTTGCTTAACTCAATTACAATATTTCTACGAAATAAATTATGGCCGTATGAAGAAAGCAGATCAACAGATATAGAAGGGGGATCCTCTTCTGTGGGTCTTGTTGGTGACAAAAGCTCTGTTCTGACAAGTCTTCACAGTGTCCTGTTCTACTAAAAGTAAACCTTGAATGGTATTGACTAGACCTTGTATAATAATGCCCAATGCTTTTCCTCAGTTCATCTCAAAGCCAAGGAACTTTTATGGATGGAGAAAGTAAAGCAGAGAAAAGGGAGCATTTTCCATGGGATCTTACTGTAAATCAGCAATTGAGCAAAGATGAAGTCTAGATCTCCTGAGATCAAGTTCAGCAACAAACTCCAACGAGTGGAAGGATTTTCCAAAAAGTCATATCCGAAGCCCTGAACCTGGACTTCAACTGGACCTACTCGAGTAGGTCACTGCAAACTTAGGCTGTGTTCACAAACAGCAGACTGAACTCTGAATTCAGTTCAGGAGTCCTTGAAATAGTACAATTCATCTCTCAAGGCTGCAAAACCACAGAGGCATTTAAATGGGAAGGGGCTCATCTGGTCCAGGCTCCACATAAAGCAGTGCCAGCTTAGATCAGGACCCCTTCCTTAAAACATATATATTGATAGAAAACAAAGATGATTTTTATATAGTTTCAATCATTCGATAAATGTGTTTTATGTAAGTATGACATGCTTATTGTTTTAATGAAATTGTGCCTTGACGGAAGTGGAAAAATCAAAACCTTAAAGGTGAAAATCTTGTCTAGCTATAAAGATGAGCTTTATCTATGGCTTTTGCTTATATGGGTGATGGTGCTAAACCAGTATGAACTTGTGGTACACCAGTGAGTTAAACCCCCGCAGTTACAAAACCTGCTTTGGCTAATGGCTTAAAAACATTCTGCATTATCAGGCTTACGTAATATTATGCTTTTCAGATCACATATCTTACAGCTATACTAGAAGCACTTATTCTATGTTCAAGGTCTCTTTTCCTATATATCAAGCAACACAATAATGAAGAATTATACTGAGTTGCTAAAATATTGGAGAAAGAGAAGGAGGGAGAAACACATTTTTGCAATGTTTTGAACTTAGTGTCACTGGGATTTTTTAATGCATAAGAGGCAGAGTAATTTTGCTCTAGTTCCACATTAATTCCTGCACAATATGCATTGGGGATATTATTTTTTTACAAGACGTTTTAAAACCAGGCCTGAAAACAAGCAAAATCCATTACTGACTTACAGTAAATTCCTAAAGGATTCTCTGTACTTCTGTTCCTACTTCAAAATGGCTATACACACACACTCACAAACAGATTCAGCAAACATGGCAGTATATTTTAAGATTCACTACCCTGAAGAAAATAAGACAAGAAACAGTAGACCCCATTCAGCAAATTTATTGTACTTCCTTAATTTCCAAACCTCAAAAGCACAATGGGCACTCAAAGTACATGACCATTTTTAATTCCTAGAAAGTGATTTAAGATGGGAACATTCCTAACGATGACTTCCAACAAACCATTCAAACATGGCCCTGTTCCTAGATTTGAACACTCTGGTAAGGCTTCTAGCCTTATTGATGTTTCACATTTAATATGAAGTAGAATTAAGCTTTTAAAACTACTCTTTGCTATGAAGCCAGGAAAAGTTAGTAGCTGAACTGTAAATCTGTGAACATATATATGCATGTATATACACACACATGCTGTATAACATTGCAGAAATGGAAAAGACAAATGATGAATATGGTTTCCCTTAAATAAAAAAGAGAAGGGCAAAATGAAAGAAGAGATACAGTGTTATACTTCCTAATGCTATACAGATAAGGAAGGAAAACTGGAGAGCTTACTTCGATGTCTGGAAAGAGTGTACAGACCATGTCTATTGAAGCTGTTCCTTGAGATTAGAGGGTGTTTGGACCAGATCCTAAGGAAAGGTGTGGCTGCAGAAGTGGGAAACAAGTGGGAAGACTAATGAATGAACCTCAGGCCTTCAAAAGACTGAGAGTGAGGAGTTGACTTTGCATACCTGAAGGCATGCATGCCAAAAAAAAAAAATTAGCAAGTTAAAAATATCAAAGAGGTTTTTATTATTTGGCAACAATAATTTGCCCATGAAGGTTGGAAGTCCTGTAGTAGCTGGAAAGATACATGCAGGTGACAACGAAATGGCATAAATGTTTAATGCCAGCACTGTGTAGCTGTTAACCCTGGGTGATTTGCCTTAGGTTGAGGATTATCAGGTAACTGAACTTTCCATTAGTCTCCCATGGCTCTTTACTCATTGTCAGTAGTAAGGATAGTGAGTAGCACATTGTAACCACACTGCTCATGCTCACAGAAGGAAAGGCATGGTAGATAAGTGCATTTCAGGAGTCTTCTTTTGGGATTGTAGATGGGAAGATGAGGCCAAGAGAGTTAGTTTTCCAAGGGATTGTCGTCTTGGATGCTCAATTTAAGTCTTCTAGAGTAAAGCCACTGGTTTTCCCAAACTTCTCTCTGAGCTCAGTTTCCTGTTGCTTCTTAGAATCTCACATTGTCTTTACTCTGCAGTGGTTTCTGTTCTGTTCCTTTCACCTCAAGCAGCCCACTTTAAAGTGCACAAAATCAGAGCCCACCCTGACAGCTGTTGCTTAAAGTATTGAGGAACAGGGAAAAAGCTCCACGGTTGGGATTTGAATTAAAAACCTGCCAATTTTGTTGCTCTATTGTCCATAGCTGCCTAGACATGACAGATGTGGCAAGATGAGACCTGTTATGAAGATAGGCTCTCCTTAATCCTTCGTCACATCACTTCACCCATAGTGCATGCAAGGGACTGTGAGACACAACACATACCCTATATATATGCACATATATAACCTCTCCCTTTGTTGCACATTCTACACTAAGACAAAGTTTTGGAGATTAGAAGAAGCAGCAGTGAATTCAAGTGGAAACAGCAGAACAGAAAGGCATTTTGTTGTCACAGGAAAGATTTTTGGTCTCTCCTCTCTCCTACTACTTCCCTGTAATGTTTTATTAATGTATAAGTAAAATCTAAACAGCTACTGAGATTTCCCCATCAAAAGCAGGGGAGGAGGAAGACTTCATCTCAGTTCTATTTTTAAAGCAAGAGAAGGGGGGGGAAGTGATTTTATATTTAGACTTTCAGACGAAGAAAGGGAAGATGGAGCTAGTAACATGGAACCTTTAGAGTATGTTTTGGGTTAATGGGATGCTGATAACGCAAGCCCTCAGCCTTACAAAAATAAAAGATCCCTGGCTTCTCCTATAAATTGCTGTGTCGTTTACATATAAATGACTCCCCGCTATTTAGCCCCCTCCTCTTTTTTTTTTCCTTTGGACTTTGTATTGTCTCCATCTATTCTGCCAGACAATACAACAGCTGAACTCATCACCAGAATTTATAGGCTAAGGATTTGCTCTGGTCACCAGCCTAGGGCAATGCAACACAAAGAGGTTCAGGCAGGTCTAAAGAGAAGGAAGTAGCGTGTGTACATGAGCAAGTGACAGGGAAAAAAAAAAAAGAGAATTATTTCCAATGATAATTCTGCTACAGTCATTACAAGATATGTGGCTGTGGCTGTGTATCTGTGTGGTCACGTATATACAGCTGAATTTGGCTTTGCCGAGTAGGAGATTCTTTGATGTCCTATACCCAACTTTCTTGTGAAATAATGAACATGTCTGCATGTAAAAGTCAAGTTTAAGTATATAAACTGCACACAGTTCCTGTAGGAGGTCCGTTCCCGTGCCGCCTTGTCCAGCAATGTGCAGGGGCAGGAGATTTTATTCTGATGTCTGAAGAACGTATGGATGTGTGTTACAGCTACACGTATGTCAGCGTGTTCTGACTTGCTGAAAAGTCTTTGAGTGCTGCCTGTGAATACGAAGGCTACATGCCTGTCAGAAAGCCTGTATGATCATTAGCGTGCGTGTCTGTGTATTCAGGCACGTATTGATAGACACTGACTTGTATATGGTTATGTCACATTGTGTGAATGCGTTTTGCCTTGTTTGAAAGTCTCGGTGAGAGTGTGTATATCTGCCTTTAAAAATTGCATTGCCGCAGCATATAAATATTTATATATGTAACTGTCATAAATCTGTCAGCTTGGCAAACGTATGAGTCGCCAAGGTAACTTTGGGAGATTTTTATTGAAGAACTCATAAGCTGGAGTTGAGGAATAGCTGAAAGAAATGAGAATTAATGGCTACTCAACATCACTATCATAAAGTTAGTTATCCCAAGTTTCAGAAAATGAAACAGACAGCATGTTGGTGACCACGGGCACAGTTTAAGTGCACCAGATTGGCTAAAATCTTCATATTTTGACTGAAACTGAATGAGAGTACCAGGTCAGTGTGCTGCATACTGCTGGGTAACACTGGGCAGTAACACTTGGGAACCAAAGGCTGTTGTCCTCCTGTGCTACACTAAGATTGCTTTTGGAATAGCCAACAGGATATTTAGTTGGTTTTTGAATCTGTGGCAATTTATAAAAGGCCCCTTCAAACAGAAATGCTTTTTTAATTGAAATCTCACTTGCATATAGGCAAGTAATCATGTGTCATTGTGCAGCTATTTAGAGGCACTCAGTTACACAGTTATCTTTGCTAAGTTTTAGTTAAAGGAAGAACGCAGTGGTTTAATATTGCAGAGATGTTACCAGAAACTGAAAACACTTTTTCCTTAGGGCTTGTCTACACAGGAAACTCTTTCCAGAGGAAGCTGGGCAGTGTTTTCACCTGTGGCCTACCAGCCTCTGCTGGCTGACATAAAAAGCAGTTCAGAAAATAACTGTAAACTTTTGAATATACCAGTATTCCCTCTAATTCCCAGTTCAGCTTCCTCTGCCTTCCCAGTTTCCCAGTGTAGACAAACACTTCTGCCATATCCATGTACAAGGTGGTTTGTTATTCTAGGCTGAGCTCATGTTACAAGCTTGGAGTACTTATTTGCCACTGGATTTGATCAAAGATGCAGAGATCCAAGCTCTGGTTTCATACCACCAGCTGCTGAAAGCACAGAGTTACACAGTAGTTTCTTAAATGTGGGAATGTTCATAAATATTATTCTTCCATAGGCTACTGACTTGATAACTAATAATAATAATAAAAATCCTTATGCACTTTTTTTTTTTTTTTCAGGGGGAGGAACAAGATAGGTGAATTTTTAAAATAGAAAAAAAATAAAATTAAAGCATGTGCTTACACTTCCAATACACTATCCCGCAAACCATACCTTTAAAATCTGCCAACACAGCTGGTGTTGGGTTGTTTTACGGCACTTGGTTTGACAGCAAGCACACAGAGCCACAGGCCCTGTTTGGATAAGAGAAAGGTTGGTGAAAATTGGGAGCACGTACTGTAGGATTTACAAATTAGCACAGGGGTGTGCAAAGCTGGGACTGTTTGCACCCTGAGAGACTGTGCAGAGACTCACCTCTCCAGAGACACTTCTGCATCTTGGGCAGACTTCTGCAATGCTGCGGATACAGCTGTCACAACAATTAAATATAACAGGCAACCTTTCATTTCCACGTAGATAATTAATTTCCCTTCTATTATTGTTATTATTACTTTTATTAGGCATTCACTAGGACTCCTGTTTCATGTCTCAGCTTAAGACTAAGTACTGCAGTGTCTCACAGACAGATTCCACCTTTTCTTTCAAGCACTATATCAATTTATTTATTTTTAAGTACATATCCTTCTTAATGTCTTGTCTTTGGGTAGCCAAAGAGAAATCATGAAACTAAGTTGTTATCTCTCAATATATTTATACGTATTTGAATGTACGAAGGTATGGAGCTGTAACTGTAAATACCTCCGTATTCATCCACTCATACACGTACACACCCACACACAGAAAGAAGCACTTTTCTACAATTTTAAATCTGAGGAGAAGGCTTTGGTGGGCTGGAGAATTGTTTGTAGCCAGTGAGTGCCTTCCCTCCCTGTGGCAGGGAGCAGGATGAAAAACTGATAAGCTCAAGGACGTGGGAAATCGCCACCTTTTTCTCCCAGCAGCCTCCCGAGCTGCGGACAGGTTCACACCCCGGGCAGTAAGTTTGCCGGCAGTATCTGCCAAACCAAAAGGCAGCCATCAGGGACAGACAGCAGGGGAATGCCAGAAGCCTCTGGGGTAGTGATGCTGCTCTCCACTTGCTTGCGCTTGCCGGGAACAAGCACCTTTCATGCCTGCTGGGTCTCCCTGGCTGGGCAGAGCCTGCCTTCCATGGCATTGCTGCAGCACCGGGGCAGCTGACCGGACTCGGCAGCCCCAGCGAACAACTTCTCAAGCTGAAAGCAGCTTTCGCCTTGATTTCCATCTAAGTCAGTCTTGCTTACTATTCATCAGACCCCTATCCCTTGCCCTCCCTCCTCGGGCATAATTGGCCTCTCATTATTTGCACATTACGGAGATATCTCACTTATCAGGGAGCGTAGAAGAGTCGGGGAAGCAAGGAGAGGACACTGCCTGCCCGCACTCTTCCTGTATCACACACAAAATCCTCCTGTTTCTTTATGGTGGAAGACAAAACCCAAACCCCAGCCCTAAACAAACAAAAGCCGAGGATGGAAGTTTTCAGACGGCAACCAGGCAGTGCAGCACTATATCAAGTTGGATTTATGACATCCCAGAGTGCAGGACAATTCCTTAAAACGCACTCACAGTCAGGAAAGTGACTCTGTATAAAATGCCATCTGGGGTTTCCATGTTTTATTTTCTCTCTCTCTCTTTCTCATAACGCTTCCAGGTTGAGTTTGTTAAGTCAAAAATAACTTTTTTTCACTTCCACTCCCAGTTCTGGCACACTCCCCTAAGGATAGGTCATGTATTATCTAGCTCTTATGTCATCTTACAGGAGAAAGATTCTGCCAAAAAATGCAGTTTGATCATTTTCACCCTTACACCTTGTCTATCACCTAAAACCTGCAGAATTTATTTCAGAGAGCAATGGGAAGCTAAATACACTAATACTCCTTTAAAGCTATTTCACATAGGGAAAATTATTTTAACTAAAAAGGTAGACAGTGAAACAGAAGAACTGGGTTCTTTTTGCAGATGTTTTGCAGTTCAGTCATGTGAACCTGCTATTTTGAAATTTTTTTATTCTAAACAGCTCTAACACAATAATGAAAAATATTTTAATATGAAAACTGTAAGCATATATCATAGGTGAACGGAAATACCTATTTTATTGTGCTGAGGAAACATACAGCTGTTCTGCTAGCAAGGCTAAGAGATATAATTTGGGTCAATCCAAATGCTTTTAAAAACACTTTTGTTTATTTAGGAAAAAAAAAAAAAAGAAAATAATAAAAACCCACCTAGTTTTTCCTGGTTACTGGTAACATTCCAGTTTGGAAACATGCAAGAAATGAGAAGGAATCTGTGGTGCAGGCCAACGGAAAAAAAATTAAAAAGTAATTTCTTAATTAAAAATTATGAATGTAACTTTTGTTGTATAGAATTCCCAACAGAATAGCTCAGATCTTCCTCACTGTGACTTCCAATAGCTACTTAGAAAGCTGGCCTCGACATCAGTACAATTATGATCTTGCTGGCTAGCTAAAGTGAAGTGAGAGGCGTCTCTTTGTGCATTGAGCCTTTAATTAAGCAATAATAAATGAGATCTACCCATAGTTCTGTGTGTCAGGCTTTGGCTTAGGAAATATAAAGACTGAGGAGCTGTGATTCATGTTCAAATATAATGCATGGTTAGGTAACATCCAAACTGATCAGAGAGGGGAGCCAAGGTCCTGATATAACCCAACTATTCATCACTTATCAGCTCTAACCTCTTGACAATCAGGGCACCCCTCCCTCCTTTGGTAATAGGTTAATTAATTACCAATTTAGTAGTAATCTTACAAATCAGCTGTTGCCCTTGATAAGAATTAATTGCAAATACTTTTTGGGGAGGAACATATTAAATGGACCTTTCTTTAAAAGAAAATATCATCAGAAAGCAGATGAGGAGTCAGAGTGGTTCCAGAGATAGAAGAATTGTCTGAATCTTCTTCAGCGGGGATGTGGACGACAATGGAACTCATTAATTTTATTTATTGAGGAATTACCAAGATAGTGATAAAGCTAAGCTCATTTACAAGCCTTCTTAGCCCACCCATTTTAAAATCCCTCTGAAACAGAAACTTCACCCACTCCTCCTTCTGGTGGGGGATTAAAATGCAACCTCATTCACTTGCCACTGAAATTAACCAAGGCTTTTAATTATCTTGGGTAAGATTTCTGTTACTTAAGTTAGGTGTGTGGAAGGTAGGTGTCTAAGCTCCTCCAGTAATCAGTGGAAATCTCTTCAGTCTATTCACATAGTGAAATGCAAGTGTCCAGTTTAGGGTGAGATGAACCATGACCTAAACTTTAGTAACTGTCCTGTCTACTTACTCACAGACTCTAAAGGTAGCCTCAAGTCACTTGTTCAGATGAAGACACACATACATTTTTGGTGTAGCATTCAACTTCGCTTTTTACCATATCTAAGCCTTTTCTGCTGTGCTGGTAACATGTAACATTAGACTTCCTTTAGAGGTAACAGAGGAAAACAGGACCTTTCAGGATGGGAAGGTTGCCCCCTTTTAGATGTCTGCTTTAGTATGAGAATCACCTTTCAAGTGCTAACTCTTGTCCATGGACCACAGAGATTTAGAGATATAGGTGCTTATATCATGTGACATCTATGTCTATATCTATGCCTCTGTCTATGTCTTTGTCTATGTCTATGTCTACGTCTATGTCTATGTCTGTGTCTATGTATCCCTGCCTAGATAGTTTGACTACCATCTGCCCCAATGACAGGGTTTCTTTAAAGGAATACATCGGACATCTGATGTGCTTGAAAACTAGTTCTGTTAGACTATTTCATTGTGCTGAGACTGAGCTTTCATCATGAATGACCACAGGCATAGGCTGATCTTGGAACAATATATGAAATATAAGGTAATCATGACAATAGTTATGTCAGACTGCACTATTGAGTTCCAGAGCCAGATCTTAAAAATGCAAGCCTCTTCC
>VXAK01004937.1:0-11136 GCA_013399435.1 Arenaria interpres
TCCATGTGCCTTAGCAGCGATTCAAGGAGGACCTGCTCCATGAGCTTGCCAGGCACAGAGGTGAGACTGACCAGCCTGTAGTTCCCTGGAACTGAGTGGAAGGTTTTTCTTCCTGCTGTTGTACTTGTATAATTATGTATTTTATACTGCATGTTCTTGGTTTACTTGTCTTTGTCTTGGTTTTTCTGATTTTTCTCTCTCATTCCTATTTCATTCTTTACAATTCATCCTCAGTAACTTGACCAAATCTCCACATCCACTCTTTTTAGACTTGGAATTTGCTTTTACCTTTTTAACCTTTTTCTTATAGCACTTCCTCCTCATTGAAATGATTCATACCTGAACATTTAATATAGCTTCTCAGGGAACTGCCAACCATTCCTAACTCTTTTTTCCATCTCAGACTTGCCTCCTGTGATTAGCAATACCACTGCAGCCGTAAATCTGAAACCACATGCAGAAACCTAACACAACCTTTGCACATAGCAGGGAATGAATTTCAGAAGTGAGAAATGACTTGCAGAACAAATATGAACTCCTTCTAGATATATTAACGGGGGAAAGCCTCCTTTCAAACAGTACGTGAATTTGCCAGGTTTTGAAATGTGTAATGATGGGTTAATATTACTGCATTGAATTGCGGCAGTCAACAGTGAAGAAAACAGACTTTCATGAAATATGTTACTACAATCCAGGAAGCTGCATTGAGAATTAGAACCAATTAAAAACTTTAAGACAGCGTTTCTGAATGGCAAGAGTCAGCTTAATAAAAGGTTCTGTTGTTAGGACATAGCATTCACTAGATGTCAGGATGACATGCTTTTACTTTAAATAATAAATGCTAATTATAAATTACTTTACAGATAACAGACAAAGGTATTTCCAACTTATCTTTGTCCTATAAAAGCTTGGGTGTTCCCATGCAGACAGAAATCAGGGCAAAGCCTCAGATTTACCTCAACAGTCTCTAGATCCACCTTTAATGTGTATGATAAGATGACGTGAAGTTAAAAACTTGGAGATAAACATAATCTAAGTATGACTGAAGAGTTCTGCAGTCACACAGACTTGCTAACCGAGTAGAGGTACGTGGCATCACTGCTCAGATACAGATAAATAAATAAAGTCTATCCCATAAGTCAAGTCTGAGAAAAGAATAAATAGGTGGTAATGTAGAAAGATCTATGGAGCTGTTTATCCTGTTGGTGTTGAGCCAAGTTATGACTATCGGAGAACATATCATTCAAGTGACTTTTATACTGCTGTATAATGGACTGATTAAACAGGCTTATAAAATATTGAAGAACATAGAAAAACTACTACAGATTAACAGAAAAGGTTTGACAAAGGTTCAGGAAAGGAGAAAAAGATCTGAAAATCTATAGGGAACTCTGCAGGCATACAATGACTTCTCAAGTCATTGACACACTCACTACAAGAAACTTTCAAATCTGTACACACTGGCTGCTCAAAAAAATTGAAAATCCAATCCAGGTAAGCTGAAATTTGTCAGGAATCTTCATAAGAGTGCAGAGATTTGAAGGCTGCTTCATAGGATGTGAATATGCAGTGTTGCAAAATTAAATGATAATATCTTTTCTACCTGAACGGTAAAAGGTGATATTTAGAGCACATCTTGTTTTCTGGGGACCATCACAGTTGCAGACAGCAATGGATCTTGTATTTCATAGCATTACATCAATTTTCAGCTAAAGCCAATTAGTCAACTACCTATCCCAGGAGAACAAAAAGTTTAGTGCCCTTAACAAATAATTTAATGCAACCCAAAAAGTAAATAGTAACAGCAAGACAACACTACCCTGAAAGAAAATACATAGCTCTACCCAACAGCAACTCAGCATTCCCCCATTAAAGTAACTGCCAAAGTGCATTATTCTTCTCTTAAAAGACAACCAAATTTGAAGTGCCAAATTGAACCAGACAACTGAGCCATGTACAGATTTTCCCTTCTGCAAAAAGTTTGATAAACTGCTATCTCTTTCCTAAGGGAGAACTAGATGATTTTAAGCTTGAAGAGAACACAATGCTAGAAAAAGTTGGTAAGAAACAATTAGTTATTTCTTGGCATTATTGTGATTCTCAAATTTTGTCCTTAGGTACTGAGAAATAACTGAATCAGCATTAAAGACATTGAGAGAGGACTGGGGGTTTACACAAACACCTAAAGAATAATGACAGCTTAAAGGTTTCACCTTTTCTTTTTTCTTTTCAATGTTACACAGGTTTTTAGCTTTTGAAGAAAAGATCATTTTAAAGCAATTTCTGTGGCACCAGAAGATTGCAGTGTGAGGCTTGAGCCCAACAGCCGCAGGAATTTCCTACCCTGTGGCAGGATGAAGGCCAAGCTCCTTTTATTAACAGGGAATCTAAACTTACATCAAACAATCAGCACCTTATAAATATATATAAAACATCTACATTTTAACCTGGGCATTGCTAGGACTTTTCTATAGATGCTTCTGAAACAGAGACACTATCTTCAGGGTACTTAATGCCCTTGGAAGAATCAGAGAGGGAATCATTTGGCCCAACAGGTTTAATTAGTGCTTGTACAAGAAAAATGAAAGGACTGAAACTGTCTTTTCCTTTTCAGGTCCATTCTCTATTATCCTGTCTGTCCATGCGAAAGTCATGGTCTACTTTTTATTCTTCTTTTAGATCTATTCCTTCTAAAACAGTCACATTTGAATTTAGCTGGACAAAATGTTTATGTTTGGCCTTTGGTCTGTGAGCGCCAAAGGCAATACCACCAGATGCATGACCCCAGAGCTTGGTCATATGCTACTGTAAATATTTACAGTACAAAGAGTTATGCTACAGGATCTGGAAAGATGAGATATTCTGACAGTATGGTGGTACTGACACAACCAGATGTTTACGATCACATTAGGAAAAGGTTATATATCCTGTGGGAATGAGTCAAGAGGAGGTCGAGGTACTCCCAGAGCACACAAAGCTGCAGGTTACCTCTTCCCAGCTGACATTTGGCAACCGACCACATGCATTTCCAGTCATTTGCATTGCAAAGTGAACAACAGGCGTATAAATCACCTAAAATCTCAGACGTTCACCTGCCAATGCTACAAAGAGTAGATGATTAGCAGCACTTAGCTATGACTAAGCCAGAAGTGACATGAGATTTACTCCATCTTTTACAGCTGATATTTCAATATTATTCTTTTCATCTCTGCTTTTCTTTTGCATTGTACTTCATTAATTGCTTCAGGAAATGGTTAGCATTTACAGGCTGCCTGGAAATTGGGATGTTTTAAGAGAATGTACTGACATGCATTGATCTGAATGATACCAAATCTATTCTCTCCCGACGGTGCATAGCAAGTGACCTTACCTGATTGCACAAGTCCACTGCTCTTTCATTAATAGTTTACAACTCGTGGTTCCAGTTTTCATCCATATTAAATATATTATAAATCTTTAACTTGAGAAGCAGCCAGCCAATATGCAGGACTCCATAACGTACTGAATTTCCTCTCTTGTTTGAAATTGTGGTTAGACCCCAGGGATGGGTTCCGCTCTGGGCAGGCAAGGGCTCTCTGATGGAAAATGCTGTTACAAAAAGCAGTGACAGGTAGACTTCTTACTTAAAAATAAAAAAAAACCAACCCACACCCAATAATACTGTTATGCAAGTCATCACAAATACATAACACATGCACCCATGAGAAGTCTGCATTATCTAAAAATAGCGCAGGTACAGGACACTCTCAATACCTAGCTCTGTCTTTCAGCACTTAGTGAGTGACATTATATCACAATCAGTTCCTTCAGAGAGTATATACAATATTTTAACTAAAAATTACATGCTTTTTTTCTTTGTTCCTCATCTGATTGTCTCAAACTCCTAAACAATCTAGTGCTTGACAGAATGCCTATGTGCACTTTGCAATAAGAAATGGAACAGGGACCCAAACTCAGAATTGTCCTTTAGCACTGCAGGTTTGTATGAGAAATATATATTTAATGATTTGGTGGGGTTTCATCTGTCATATCCATCATTACTGTGCCACTATAGCTAACAAATATTTTCGGGAGATCCAATAAACTAAGCAGCAAAAGTTCTGTTAATTATTTGATGCAATCACTGTCCACAGCATGAGGGCAATTTTTGTCCTTGCCATTTCAATCACTGGAAATAGATACGCATTGAGATTTTAGTTTCTCATTTTGTTTCTGAAGCAGCAAACTGTCAGCCATCATTAACTATGTGCCAATGTACCTGAATACAAATGAGAAAGGAAATGTCAAGAAAACCTTATCTATAGCATTGCTACCAGATAGTGCAGTAGCGCAATATCCATATGGACAAGAATAACAGAACAGTGTCTACTCCTTCTTTTCAACAAGGTAAAGTCCATGCAGTTTAACCTTAAAAAAATATATATATATATCTTTTTCTACTGAAGTTGTAGTGGCAATTGAAGCCAATTTGAAGTTGTAGTTAATACAGATGAATATAGATTTATCTACTTCAGTTCTCCGTAGACGAAAAGTGACAAGAGGAGAGTCATTATTAAAGAAGGTGTTATGCTGAAGAAAAATGGAATGGGATCGTAATTTTCAAAGAAGGGCTTTATGTTTACTTCACAAAACTTTTGCCTGGAAACTTCCATGAGGCTGCAGTACTTTGCACAGCAGTTTGCCAAGTTAAATTTGGGATGGGCAGGACAAGGAAAAGTAATCCATGCACCGGTTTTTCTCTTCTTGAGAAACAGTTATGAGAACTTTAGCATGTCCTGACAGAAATACAGCCATTGCGTGGGCAGCTAAAAGCACCCCATGAAGGGCAATGAAGCTGGTGAGGGGTTTGGAGCACAAGCTTTTTGAGGAGAGGCTGAGGGAGCTGGGGTTGTTCAGCCTGGAGAAAAGGAGGCTGAGGGGTGATCTCGCGCTCTACGACTACCTGAAAGGAGGGTGTAACGAGGTAGGGGTCCATCTCTTATCCCAAGTAACAAGTGATGGGACAAGAGGAAGTTACACCAGGGAAGGATTAGGTTGGATATTAGGGAAAAAATCTTCACAGAAAGGGTTGTCAAGCATTGGAACAGGCTGCCCAGGGAAGAGGTTGAGTCACCATCCCTGACAGTATTTAAAATATGGGTAGTTGTGGTGCTTAGGGATATGGGTTAGTGATGTTTTTTGTCAATGTTAGGTTAATGGTTGGACTCGATGATCTTAAAGATCCCCTCCACCCTAGACGATTCTATGATGCCATGTGCCCTGGCCAGAGAAGGAGCGGGTGCCTGTGGTCCCATTGGGAGAGGCAGGGTAGCCCCAAATCCCAGCCTGATAGAGAGGGGATGCAGAGAGTTCTCTCCCACCTTCCCTCCTCCCTTTTATCCACTACATTTTTGTTATTAAAGGTATATTTTGCTAGAAGATCAGCCTGCAGTTTCTCCCTAAGTTGCTCTCCCTGCTCTGCAGCCAGTCCAGGGTGAATTAGAGTGGGACCAGGGAGGACCTGCTTTGCTGGCCTGCAGCTGAACAAAATTGCACCTGAGCCTGCCCAGCTGAATTAACAAGCCCAGCCTCGCTGGGTGAAGGATGTTTGTTGCTAAAATTATCTGGGGCTCTGAGAAGCCAGCATTTCCCCAGGCACAGGAGTCTGCTACAAGCATTTTGGTTTTCTAATATCAATTTCTTTTATAATGAAGCTTCACACGTAAATTTCTCTATCAAAAGCACGGGAGTTCTGCTCATCTAGCGGATGCTTTGAGAGCTTGCAGGTAAGCCTGGAAAGGTTTACAAATTCCCCTTTTTCAGTTCCAATACCTGCCATTGAATATGATTTTGTATGGGACCTTAAACACAATGTTTTATATTTTTTAAGGGACCCTTAAATATGCCTGAACATACACTCTCCTGGATAACAAAATCCAGACTTGTTGGTATTTTGCATACCTGATTTCTGATGCTGTGGCAGAAACCAGTTGCTTGCTGAGGCCATTAGACACTAACAAAACTTCCTAATAAGTCTATGCTGTTCAAAAACCCAAAATAAACCAAAACTCCAGAGACCTACAGAGATATTTCCTTTCTCACTAACCTTGCCAAAAAATTCCTTTTCTGTAGGGATCCCTGCACACCACCAAACTTTGTGTGAAGACCGGAGGTCTACTTTATGGCGATAGTGCTGCTTTACTGTTTCATTCCCTGTAGGAGTGAAACTAGAGCAATGGAGGCTCATCTTTGCCTATTGGAATAATGGGATTACATGGACATGGATGATATTACCAATAAAAGAAACACTCACTATCTTTGCCTTCGCACCTCCTACCCAGAAACTGTGGACCTGTGACCATGAAAGCTGGTCTGAAGGGGAAACATGCTGCCACCTGTGTTTCCTCCTACTGATGGATGCTATTGCCAACATAGTTAAAAAACATTTAAAACTGAGCCTAACTTCTACAATGGAACATTATCGCATGCTGCAGAGGAAACAGTCATACATGAAGTAGTGTCCTCCATGTGCCTGACAGTTTTATTCATCTTCAAGGTGGGGTCTCAATGGTATGTCTCTAACAAAACCTTGTTTCAAAAGCAACTCAACTTCACAAACCAATTCTGCACAAACAGCATCAAAGGGTTTGTCACGTCTTCATGATTTATGCAAGAATTGTTTGTTTCACAAACAAGAACACGGGTATTTCTGACTCCAGCTAACCCCATGCTCCTTCTGTGTTACTCCTGAGTCATACAACCTCTATCATTGAAGTTTTCACAGGCTACACCTTTTCTCTGTGCCCTTAGTTTCCTCCCAAAGATGTAAGCAGGGGCTCAACTTGGCACCACAAACCAGAACTTACTTAATAGTTCTCTTGTGTTGAGAAAGTCAGAAGAAAATCCATTTCAGTCCTTTCCAGGTGCATCTGCAGGGCCCAGAGCAAGAACAAAAAAAGCAGAAAAAATTTAGGAAATTCATCTGCAATGAGTAAAACTAAATCCAAGTCTGTATACACACAGGAAATGAAATGTACTAAAAATGTACTTTTATTTATTAGCTCTCCAGAGATAAACTGCCCTTTAAGATGTGAATTCTGGACATGCAATGAGAGAATGAAATTCCAATTACTCACCTTGGGCACTAACAGAAAAACTTGGAAAATAAACATACGGCTTCTCCCATCCCTAGCAGCCCTCCCCAGACACAAGGGGCAGAAAGAGTTTATGATAAAGGGGAACCCCTTCAAGGTCATGTCACCATAATAGGGATGTTTTGTATTTCTGTTTTCCTTTATCCTGAGGCTATTTCACTTCCAGTCACGACAGAGAAGGGCATGTTGCTACTTACAAATGAAGAGTAACCTAATACAGTTTTATTACCAGGCTCTGGTAAACTGGGACACAGATAAACAATGAGTCAAGAAAAAGAGCTCTTTTCTACTTAATGTAGACAAGTGAGCATATGAACAAGAGGCCAAGGGGAGTCTCTGCTGGAAAGCAATCAACTCTGAACTTTGATCCAACGCAACAGTCTCAAGAGGCTTTCGTGGGGACTGCAGTACGCTGGAAGACAAAGGAAAAAGGGGACAATACATGGGAGAAAAGCACACAGGAAAAAATACTTCCCTGTTTGATAGAAATGTGTTAATGGAGAAAAAAAGAAGTTCAATTCTTCAGAGCGTAAAGACAGGACATCACAAAAACTACCAGAGCAAATGTTAAACTGTAAAAAGCATATCAGATAATAAAGCTGTATGTTTAGCTAGGTTAGAGGTTGTTAGACGTTTTTAGCCAATCTTCACCTCATCTCACATATTATCACACAGATTATGAGCACACTCACTCCGGAAAAGTATGGGTTTAACCACTTGTAATAACTCCAAGGATCAGCTGCAGATCACCTCCCACAGCCAAACAGGTCCCCAGGGTCCCCATCGGATGGGGAGCCTCTGACGTCCAGGTCACTCAGCACAGCCCCTCTGGTGACACTGGGAGGTGAAGGTCATCCCTTCTCTCCATTGCTCCTGCCCATCCACCTGCGCAGCACAGCCACTCATGGAACACTAGGATATGGACGATTAAAATTATCCGTGAACTGGACTAAAATAACTCCCCCAGATGAACTACCTGACAGGCCACAAGCTTTGCTTCCAACTTGTCGGTTAAAAACATCCTTAGAACATACTTTTCTTTTTTTTCCTTCCAACTGGAGCTGCAATGACTGCTTTGATGTGCTACGATTTTAAAACAAACTTAATGGATTGCATGCTTTTTATGTGGCCTTGCACATTTTTTCTGGACCTCCTGGGAATTCGGCCATGGCCATTTTGAACTGAACCCATACCAGGCAGGACCATAAAGCAATGTCTGAAGGAATCAGCTATGAAGAACAAACTAGAAGAGTATATGAAGCGCTGATCACACCAAGATTGAAAAAATAGCTTTATGTGCAAATTAGAAACATCCCTGAAAGCATGTTTGCTCTGCAACACTAAAAGCTGAATTCACTTGATGACTTTGAATAAGAACAAGCAGAACTGTTCTCATTTTTCAATACAAAAGATACAACTGCATTGCATCATCCTCTAGTTAGTTAACGCTCGCTGAATAATTATATTTTATTGTATCTCATTTTTAAAATATCCCTTTTCTGGAGAAACAAGGAGCATGCGTGATTGTAGGCAACCACATATATGCTCCAGCATATTCCATAAAGAAGCATAATTTATGATCGCCATTTATTATTTACCAGATTAGTTACTGGACAGTAAGAGCAGAGCACCTCAATTTCCTTCCTCAGCGACAAAGGATGAAAAAAAGAGGAGTGGCAAGTGTTAAGAGTAGGATTGCTGAGCGAGATCCCCACCTGTGCTGCATGAGAGAAACCCCAGCGCCACCCTGCAGAGTCTGCAGTCCAGCACCAGAACTCTTCTAAAACATTTTTTGGCATTTTACCTGTAATCACATGATGGTTTTGAGCAGTAGGGAGCAGAGGAAGGAGCAAGGAAAGAGGTTTCTGCCTGGCATGAGATAGAGATGACCTGAGGGCCACCATGTCAGGCTCAGTCAGAAGACCCCTCCAGCATTGATGGAACTCATTTACAGCTCGTTTGCTTCTTCCCTTCCCTTATAAACAAGATGACAGGCACATCATTGCTGGGACACTCCCAATCCTCTTGAAAACTGCTGGCATTTCATAACTAGAGACAGGAATTACATGATGAAATGGGTCATTAAATAAAGCAGCTGCTTTTACTGTAGCACATTAACTTCTGTGTTACTCTGGAAAAAATGCTTACGCTTGGACTGAGTGCATGCTCCATTCCTCCAAAGCCAGCTACTGAGCTTAAACCATTTGTCAAGCATTAAGGGAGTCAGATCCACAGTATCAGAGGTCACCAACTGCCTCATACATTCATTTCCTATACACTTTTTTTTTTTTTTTAAGCATTCAAGGCACTTCTTTACAGTAGCCCACACATGGTAGCTGGCTCCATTTCTTGTAATGTCATATAGCAATTATGGCACCTGTCAACACCTGTAGCTGCTCCCATGGTAATCTGAGAGGTGACCTTCAAGCAACAATAGTCCCGCTGAGGGAGCAGCTGCTTAGGTTTGGGGGCTTTGGGTTTTAAGTTTCAGGTAAACATAGTGCACTTGTATCTGTCAGCCCAACTCATTTTTCCAACACACAGAAACACCTTGTGGGATTCACAGAGGAGGTGGTGGTGGTGCACATGTGGGTCTGGGAGATGAGACTGGGAATTTTATTTTCCAGAAAAGACCCAGAACACATCATAAGGAAGGACAACAGAGCACAACAGGGAAAGTATAAAGGGGGGAGGAAGAGGGGAACACCCTGAAAGGCCACCTCACATCATGCTCAGTGATAAAATTAGATCCCTTTAGCTTCTAATCAGATGGATGCTTGAAGCTTACCTTTTTGTTTCTGCGTGAGAAAACTCCGTGCTGACGCTCAGATGAATAGTCTACCATCTAACATGCCCTCTCAATTTATGGAAACACAACTTTCAACATTTCAACTGTTTGTATCGAAAGTCACTTTGATGCCAGATGAAAGTTGCTCAGCATTACTTTACCATAAGGGGTTTTTCTCCACAACTGGAATATGTTTTTCCTACCAAAGGAAAAAAATAAAGCAACAAAAGTAGAAAGACAGTAACTCCACAGAAGGGCTATGAAGTGGAATTCTTCAGACTAACTTCATTAAAAGGATTTTGTACTGGGGATGTCTTCCCTCTTCTGTTTCAGGGGCTTTTTAAGTGCACCTCTAGATATTGGCATTGCAAGTGACAGGCACCAATTGCATCTACTGTCTACAGCAGCAAATCCCAGACATGCCCTAGTCCAAGGTGGAGACTTATAAAGGTACAGCAGTTTCATACACTACAGCATTGCCCTACAGCCTAGGATGTCCTCATCAGGTGTTTTAAGGGTCACGTACACACCCTTGGCACAGCCACTACAAACACAGGCTTGAAAAGCCACTACCAGGTCAGAACATAATGCCGCACACATCATCCTTGCACTGGGAATGTCTAGTGAGGGAAAGCTCCCTGTCTGAAAGGGAAGTTGAAAAGATAAAGGATCTGCAAAAACCAGCCGTCCAGCTTCTTTTAAGCATCAGTAAGACAGGAGCAGATTTCCTTCCCCATTACAGTAATTTGATTTTTCACTCTGTCTGAGAGATCCGTTTCTCAGTCTGACCTAGGAATGTGTGCTGGCAGCCCAGAAAGCCAACCCCATCCTGGGCTGCATCAAGAGAAGCGTGGCCAGCAGGTCAAAGGAGGTGATTTTGCCCTCTGCTCTGGTGAGATCCCACCTGGAGTACTGTGTCCAGCTCTGGAGTCCTCAGCACAGGAAGGACATGGACCTGTTGGAACGGGTCCAGCAGAGGGCCACAAAGATGATCAGAGGGATGGAGCACCTCTCCTATGAGGACAGGCTGAGAGAGCTGGGGTTGTTCAGCCTGGAGAACAGAAGGCTCTGGAGAGACCTTATAGCAGCCTTATAGAGACCTACAGGAGAGATGGGGAGGCACCCTTTATCAGGGAGTGTAGCAATAGGATGAGGGGAAACAGTTGTAAACTGAAACAGGGGAGATTTAGATTAGATACCAGAAAGAAATCCTTT
>VXAK01004937.1:11868-26732 GCA_013399435.1 Arenaria interpres
CCCTCAGCCTCTCCTCGTATAACTTGTTCTCCAGACCCCTCACCAGCTTGGTGGCTCTCCTCTGGACACGCTCCAGCACCTCAATGTCCTTCCTGTGGTCAGCGGCCCAAAACTGAACACAGCACTCAAGGTGAGGCCTCACCAGTGCCCAGTACAGAGGCACCATCACTGCCCTACTCCTGCTGACCACACTATTCCTGATACAGGCCAGGATGCCGTTGGCCTTCTCGGCCACCTGGAAACACTGCTGGCTCATGTTCAGCTGGCTGTCCACCAACACCCCCAGGTCTTTTTCTGCTGGGCAGCTCTCCAGCCACTCTTCCCCCAGCCTGTAGCGCTACCTGGGGTTGTTGTGACCGAAATGCAGGACCTGGCACTTGGCCTTATTAAATTTCATCCCATTGGCCTTGGCCCATTGATGCAACCTGTCCAGATCCCTCTGTAGATGGTCGTATCCCTGATTTTCTAGGCACCTGCCTCCTCTGTCTATGCATGAAACTACACTTCTTGACCTTATTTGCCCCTTTTGTTTGGCTCCAGTGAGATAATAAATCACAGGAGGAGGGACAGGGGTGGGAGGTGAGGAGGGACTCCAGTGCTCCTCCATACACAGTCTGAGCAGTGTTGCTGTACACAAGCCTGCTGCTCCTGTGCCACTCCTCAGCTGAGGTCGCAGTAATTAAAAGCTGTGGGTTGATACCTTTTAAGCCCTTCTATTAGAGGGACAGAATTCCTGTGCTCATACCCTGCCACAGGAAAGGAAATTATACCTTAACTCTCCGAGTTAAACATCTATTTCTCCCCAATATCAAACACTTTAGTGATTAACCAGAACCTTACTCCAACAAGGAGATTTACTAACTGCTACTTCGGACAATTGAAATGTAAATTAAAATCTCTTAAGGCTGCATTCTAGCAATTTAATTTTAGGCTGTGCAGAGCTGTGGAGGAATGCCAGGAAACATCTCCCTCCCCTTGTAGAAAAGGCAGATTAAAATATGGAAGCTGGTTTGCAGTCTTTTGGGCTGTCATTATCATAGAATGGTTTGGGTTGGAAGGGACCTTAAAGATCATCTAGTTCCAACTCCTCTGCCATTCACCCCATGCTCCCCATTTCAAACAAATGCCTGGGAATCAGGTGGTCCTCAGTATGTCTCAGAAACATCAATGAATTTTACATGCAGTCTTCATACTTTGTACTGGCTACCAAAACCACTTCTCCATGTGAATCCTCTGAGGTGAAGAGAATTTGTGCTTTACGCCTGTAAAGCACCAACCATCCTAGTATCCGCACTGGAACAAAATGGGTGAAGCTTCTTGCAGAAAGATGACATGAGTGGGAAGAAAATGTATTTCATCTAAAACTGCTGAAATTGCCAGACCCGGGGTGTGCAGACTGCGAGGGGAATTTGGGTGCTGAGGTAAGTAAGTGTTCCTCTGCTAAAGACTATCATATGACAGAAGTAACACTAAACTATAACCAAGATATTTCCCATTGTAAATCAGAAAAGAAAAGATAAAAAAAAAAATCAGTCTTCTCCCCTCATCACAACAAAAGTGAAGCAAGGGAAGAAGCCTGGAGGGAGCAACTGCTTTTCAGAAGCCGTTACAACTAAATATAGAATAATTTCAAAGACCAAACATTCATTCCCCCTTCTGCCTAACCTACTCTGTTCCCAGTGTGCAGGATCATTTCTATGGAGACAGAGCAATCACACGGGGCAAAAACATGATCCCGTTGGTCTATGGCAGCCCTGCACATCAGACTGTTTGCGTTCCTTTTCCCAAAATTGCTGCCAAGCAAATTCTCTCCAAACACAGCATTTTAAGTGAGAAGCTGTTTCCAGCACGCCCAGCTACAGTATCCCACCAGCCTAGAAACACGGTAGACACCATCATTCACCATTAGCATAGTCTGTGGCAAAATTAGTACCCAAGACTACAAATTAGCCTTCATGATGGTCCACTCTAGAAAAAACAAGGCAGTTGGCACTTAGGTTTCTTACTGATTTTTGGAGACACCACCACAACCAGTGTAACAGAGACACCAGAGCTATTTTATCACTCTCCATGCAAGTCGGATTTGCCAGCCACAACCTCAAGAAGACTGCACTATTGAATGCCTTGTACAACGTCCTGTGCAAATTCCCTCCAGACCACATTAGGGAATGCCATAAAAATGCCATCGCCAAAGGGAGAAAGCAAACCCATAAATCCTGATTGCCATTAAAGAAATGTACCCAGCCTACATTAGCAAAAATTGAAAAAGGTACCATTACATCCCAAAAAGGAAAAGCTGGACAACAAGACGTTCATTTAACGCTACTGACTGTACCAGAACAACAGCCCTTCCACAAGAAATTAGGACCAGAGACACAGAAGTGCCCAGAGGCTTCAGTCTTGTCATTCCTCAAACCCACTCCATCCCTTCGTAACCATGAATCTGCTCAGTTGACCACCTTTCTTCATTGCAACTCTCTCCTCATTGCTTGATGAGGAGAGACTTGTGTCTGGAGATTTGGAGACTTGGGTCACTGATGGGTATGCTGATTCTGAGGACAGTGGGGCTGAGCCAATAAGCTTCTCCTGGGACGCCTGGGAGAAATTTTGGAGGGTTTTGAAAGCAAGATCTAATGCAAGAGCATTAGAGTGCATTTTACCACTGCCACCTTCAACAGCAAAAAGTAAGTCTGTAATCACAACTGGTTCATCTGATTATGGGCATAAATTAAAGCTGAAAGTAGAGGGAGCAACAAATACTCTGATTTATTGCAACAGGCACTGGTCTTCATTTATAAAACCTTGAATTTGTGCTGTATAGTGGTTCGACAAAAAGCCTCGGTAAGTCATTCGCTCTCCAATAGTTACATTGAGTTATCACACGAGCAGCCATTACTCAAGGTGACAGTCTCAGCACAACAAGCCCCTGTTGAGAGCACTTGAGTTTATGTCAACATGAAACAGATGAACCTAATGGATATCTGCCTGGATGAATCCAGCACCTGCATGTAGCCACAAGCCCAACTGTACACAGTGGGACAAATCGACCGAGCAGTGTATCTCTCTGGCATTACTCTCTACACAGCAAGACTGACATCTTTCTGCTTTTCTTCAGATAAGCCTGGGGTTTTGTTGATTATTTTTTTACGGGGGTGAGAAGTAAAAATAACTCCTAATTAACAGCCACCAGACACATCTGGCAACATGTTTAGCCTTGGGCGGGGGGGGCAGCAACCTTTCAAAAGTGACAGGGAGAAAAATTTGCTTTGATTTTCTCAAATCAGGCCCGATCTGTCTGGCACACTGGGGCATAAAGATACCCAGAGGCTGGCTTTGCAGGCCACTTCGGGGAAGAAAGAGGCCGTGCCCAGTTCTGGTGCAGAACCCAAAATACCTAATCTTCTTTAGCTAATTCTGTAGACTTACCTGTTTTATCAAACACTTTGAAAGGCAAGTTTTCTAATGCTACTGGCTGAGAAAGATACAGATTTCCTCCATGGCTCTCTCTCTTGACTAGGGGATATTTCCTTAGTGGAAGGAGACATCACTGTTTCTGAGCTGATCCCAAACTATTTTTGTTAAAACCTATAGCTGAACCTCATGGTGCAAAGAGAAGATTCATTCCCTAACTAAGAATAGCAGCGAACAAATAAAATGCACATCAGTTATTTTTCTCCTGCCAAAGTTACTTCACTGTCATTTTATAACACAGAATTCTCTAAATTACATACAGAGACTTTCCTTCTGCTAAAAAAAAGTAAAGAAAGTCAATGCCTGAAAGCAGAATATTCATCTTCTGACTTTTTTTACTGCAGTTTAGGCTTTTATATCTTCATTGCATACTAGGGCTGAGGAGGGGGGGGGAACGCAGTAAGTAGCTAGTGAGATTGATTTCTGGGGGTGTTATTTAATCTCTGGGCTTTTTTTCAGAACTTAATACAACATAGCCAGTAGGGAACAGTCACATCTTGTGTTCATTCATCTGATTAAGGAGAAAAAAGCCACTTCCTACTGCCACGCAGTCAGCAGGAGACTAGCCAAATTACCACGGTCTGAGTCATCAGGCCCGTCACCACCCTCCACCCGTCTCTGCAAAGCCCTTCAAGCGCGGAGATGCATGGCATGGTCCTGCACCCCTGCACCTCCAGCCTCCCCCTGTGCCACCACCCCCAGAATAGGGTCCATAGGGTTCCATAGGGTTCTGTAGCGGTCTGTAGGGGCCTGTAGGGTTCTGTAGGTTTCCGTAGGGTTCCATATTGTTCCCTAGGGGCCCGTAGAGGCCTATAGGGTTCCGTAGTGGTCCATAGGTGCCTGTAGGTGCTCGTAGGTTCTCGTAAGGGTTTGTAAGGTTCCACAGCGGTCCGCAGGGGCCTGTAGTGTTCTGTAGGTTTCCGTAGGGTTCCATATTGTTCCCTAGGGGCCCGTAGAGGCCTATAGGGTTCCATAGCGGTCCATAGGTGCCTGTAGGTGCTCGTAGGTACTCGTAAGGGTTTGTAAGGTTCCACAGCGGTCCGCAGGTGCCTGTAGGTGCTCGTAGGTTCCCATAAGGGTCTGTAAGGGCCCATAGTGTTCCCTAGGGGCCCACAGAGGTCTGTAAGGTTCCATAGGGTCTGTACGTGCCCGTAGAGGTCTGTAGGGGTCCACAGGGTTCCAAAGTGTTCTGTAAGGGCCTGTAGGGTTCTGTAGAGTTCCACATGATAGGGTCCTGTAGGGTTTTGTAAGTGCCTGCAGGGGTCTGTAGGGTTTTGTCGGGTTCCAGAGNTCCTGTAGGGTTTTGTAAGTGCCTGCAGGGGTCTGTAGGGTTTTGTCGGGTTCCAGAGGGATCCATAGGTGCCTGTAGATGCTCGTAGGTGCCCGTAGGGTTCCGTAGGGGCCCCTATTGCTCCCTAGAGGGCCATAGAGGCCTGTAGGGGTCCATAGGATTCCATACGTTGGGTTCCAAAGGGTCCTGCAGAGTTCCACAGGAGACTGTAGGGTTCTGTACAGGACCCATAGGGGTCTGTAGATTTCCATAGGAGGCCATAGGGGCCTGTAGGGTTCAGTAGGGACCTGTAGGGTTTCATAAGTGCCCACAGGGGTCCATAGGGTTTTGTCATGTTCCGTAGGGATCCACAGGTGCCTGTAGGTGCTCGTAGGAGCCCGTAGGGTTCCATAGGGGCCCATATTGCTCCCTAGGGGCCTGTAGAGCCCTGGCCACTGTCAGCTCCCCTGACCTCATGGCGAGTGCAGCTCCCGCAGAGCCAGGGGGTGGCAAGGGGCTGAGAAATTCCTCCTCCCCACAGGCACCGAGGAAACGTCGCCACAGACAAGCCAGAAAAAAATTACATCTATCTGGAGTCATTTATTTTGGAGCTTTGTTTAAAAGGAACGTGAGGCAGATGGGGTCGGAATAAATCTGCAGTGAGAAGCAAGCTGGGATAACAAATAAGAAGACAATACTGAATTCTGTTCTTCAGGGAACACGTTAATATTCTTATCTAACAATATGTCCCTTTAGTGATAATACACTGGAAACAATTCAAAATCATATTAATATAAATAAAGGGTAGCTGTTACTAGAGCTCAATTTAAATGACAAAGCTCTCTATTAGCATGAATTCATTAGTATCCTCTTCCCTGGGTGTATATATCTAATTTGCAACTAAATTATTTGGGGAGTTTATGCTATCCATGACCCTGACGTGATGCTGCAGTACTTTTACCCCCCGAGAACCAGGGGTGAGAGTGCTGAGGAGCAGCCTCTCTTCTGAACCACCGCCAAACACCGCCATACAGCAACTTAAGTGCTCGATCAGGCAAAACTCCTTTAAAAGACAGTGGTCATTTGCAGAGAGAGTAAAGAGCGAGAGATCAGAGCCCCATCGTGCAGCACAGCCACAAGAAATTGCACCACGTCTCTCTGTCCAAAGATGGAGAACGCCACTTACAGATACCACAGCAAAATTGGTCAAGCCATCCTCCATCCATCATAACATCTGCAGCTTCCTTCTCAAGGCAGGCAAGATGATGATAAATCCGGCATGAGCACACTACACTGTGTCTTCTTCCCCAGCCACAGATAAAGCCGCCTGCGGGATCTGCCTCCCCAGGAGCAAATGCCAAGGAGAAATCCAGGAGAAACAAACAGGGCTGCTTAATTGAGTGATGCCCACGTCCCTCAACAGAAATGATCTTACAGAATGGAGCATGCAGTCCCAATCTGGCACTGTTTACAAACACAACGCCACTGGCACTGTTTCCATATCACCATAACAGGTGAGCACGCGTATAGGCTAGGGAGGAAACAGCATTTTTATTGACTGACAGATTGCAGTACTACATTACATTGAACATCCCATTAAAAATGGAGTGAGCCCTGCCTAAAATATGGCACTGCGCAAAGGTTAGAGCTACAGTGGTCATTTCATCAGGGCTAAGGCTACCCTGTAAAGCTTTGCTGGAACAGCTGTGTTAGTTATGAATGTTAAATAAATAAATAAATGCAAATCGTATCTCAAAGCCAGCTAAGCTCTGCCAGAGGAAGCCCTAAAGTAGGTACAGGTAGGCTTTTATCAGCTTATTTGGGCTGTTTGAGGAAATAGTGTTACAAAAGCAGCATCTGCATCCACACCTTTACTGCAGGGCTCCGCAGACACGCAACGCCAGCACAGCTGCTGCAGCAGCACTGCTTCCATCACCCTATGCAAGCTGTATGCACACGTATATATATATACAGACAGATCACGTGTGTCTGTATATACACATCCTGGCTCTCAAGTCCCAGTTCCAGCTGTGGCCACAGCCTTCCATTGGTTCTGGGGCCTGCGCAGCCCCCAGCAGCTCCTGACAGTGGTGACAGTCACTCAGAATCACAGAATCTTCATGGTTGGAAGGGACCCCTGAGATCATCGAGTCCAACCACAGACACAAAAAAACCCCAACCAAAACCCAAACAAAAAAAACCCACCACCATAAACAGACACAACCTGACAATCTCGGGCACTAGAGCATGCCCTGAAGTGCCACATCTACACGTTTCTTAAACACCTCCAGGGATGGTGACTCTACCACCTCCCTGGGCAGGCTGTTCCAGCGCCTGACCACCCTCTCAGGAAAGTAATTCTTCCTAATATCTAATCTAAACCTCCCCCGCCCCAACTTCAGCCCATTTCCTCTGCTCCTGTCATTATTCCCTTGGGAGAAGAGGCCAACCCTCACCTCTCTACACCCTCCTTTCAGGGAGTTGTAGACCCTGCCCCAGACGTTGGGCTGTGCTGTGCAGCTCACCCTCCATCCGTGGTCATGATTGCTGTTGGTTTTCAGAACCCTGCTGATTCTTGCAGAAATAGGCTGCTCCCATTAAAAAAAATAAAATAATAATCCCAAGCAAACAAACGAAAAAAATCCAAAACAAAACAAAACCCCCCAAACCTCCAATACATAGAACAGATGGAAAGCATGAAATTATGCATAGAAAAGTGAAGAGAGTATTACCAAAAAAGTGGCTTTTCAGTTACTGATTTCTTCCAAAGTCTGAAGAAAAGTTAATGTATGAAATTTCTGCAGTCGCTTCAGCCAGCTCACATTCTTAAAATTCCCGGAAAGTGTAATTTTCAAAACAGTATTTAAAGGCCACACTGGATTCCAGACTTTTTTTAATCATGAGACAGAATAATCGGCGGATCACAACAGATAAGGCTTGAAGGAGCCCAAACCCCCTGAAGTTGAAGAATATCTTCAAAAGCTCCAGTAGGATTTCATCCAGTGTGTGCCTTGTTCTCCAACCATCCTAAGGGCTTCTGGACACAACACAGTACATTTTCTCTTTTTTCATAGTGAGAGTCACATGAACTGACAAATGCTGCCTCATTTGAAAGCCGGTTGCTTAGTCCCTGGCTCTAATAACACTCTGCAAACCGACGACTGACTAATTGACAGGCATTTTTGGGATACCTAGCGATGAATATCAACAACACAGTGAAATGTCAGCAAGTGAGTGAAATATAATGCAAGGCTTACATGGATTATGAGTAGTTGTATTACCAAACAAGAGAACAAACTCAAGGGATAAGCAAGTGTAGAATCAGAGCATCCAGAAGGATAGTGATAATTAAGTCCAGGGAGATAATTTTAAAAATGTAGATTTAATGGCTTTACTCAGATTCTCATCTTTTCTTATATAACCAGTAGGTTTGTTCAGAGATCGTGTTAGTAATCAACTCAAGTAGAAGTGAAAACGTGAGTAAAAAAGGGGCTGCACAGAGGAATCGTTAGGTTGAAGAAAAGCAAAATTACAATTTCCCTGCTGCCTGCTAATGACTTAATGACCTCAAATGTGATCCATAGGGGGCTGGAAAAGGAAGCTGTCTTTTGAAATTCAAGCAGGAGTTTCGTATCTATTATGGTAATTTCCAGGCACTAACGTGACCAATTTTATATATAAACAACAATTTCATCTGTCATTTTGGGCTCAAGTTACAATCTTTTTTAGTAAAAAAAATACCAGCAAGTAAGTAATAACGTCCCTTAGGCTAGAACTGTGACCTCGGTGTCATCCAGAAAACAAGCCACGTTAATGTCCCAGCTGCAATGCCATGAAAACAAACACATCTGCTTATGAGCTGCCGCCTGTTCTCGCGTACCTGTTACTGGGTGCATCATATGCACCACCTCACATTTATAATGCAGCTGGCCAGAAAAGAAAAAAAAAATCCTTAATAAAATCACAGAATCATAGAAATCATTTAGGTTGGAAAAGACCATTGGGATCATTGAGTCCAACCATCTACCCTACTCTACAAAGTTCTCCCCTACACCATATCCCCCAACACCACATCTAAAAGGCTCTTAAACACATTCAGGGATGGTGACTCAACTACCTCCCTGGGCAGCCTATTCCAATGCCCGACCACTCTTTCTGTGAAAAACTCTTTCCTAATGTTCAGTCTAAACCTACCCTGTTGGAGCTTGAAGCCATTCCCTCTCGTTCTGTCACTAATTACCTGCGAGAAGAGACTTTCCCCACTGAGCTTTGTCTGTTGCAAGGATGAGCTGGAAAAACTGTCCATGGCTTCGGGAAGGGACAAGAGAAAAACACGGTGGTAAGATAACTGCTGGAGATACCCAGTGTTAAATCACCATTCGTTGAGATGCTGGGTTTCCCAGCAGATCCCCAGCCACTACACTGCCTGCTGCACATACAAACAAAATGACTGGCTTCCAATCTGCAGCCTCTGGACCCCTAAGGAGGACACGGAGTGATTTCAAGTTGTCCAAGAAAGGAGATTATGAAACCAAGCTCCTACACTCTACATGTGGCTGGGACGGGAGGTTTTTTGGTGTCGACATATTGCTAGAAACTGAAGTTCTCTAAATGAAGTCTTAAACAGTCTAAAGGGAGTGGTTATCCCTAAAATCATGAGGCTTGACCTGTGGTCTCCTAAAACCAGTGCAAGCGCCACTGCCATCAAGGCACTCTCAACCTTCTTACTGCACACACAAAGCCAGAACCTGAGTGAGGAGCCTTTGTAACAGGCACCCCCTTAACATTTGCCCAAAACTTTTTAATTTCAACAGATGAGAATCTCCCTGTATCGAAAACTTTCCAATCTGTTGTAATAAACACAAACATAAACAGTTTGCACAAAGCACTTCAATCCTTGCGTTTTGTAAGCTTAGAATCAACAATTCAACTGGAAAATTGAAAAAAGCTGCCGTATACGGAGGGATTATAAACGAACAGAATTGTCCTAAGTTATTATCAGAAAAAATATATACTCTTTTTAAATACTGTAAAGTGTGGTTTCAAATTTAAGCAATTGCTTCATTGTAACAGCACTTAGATACCTATAATTACATGTTGGTTTCTCTTGTTAAGAACATATTTTATATGCACACGCGAGGCAAACGCTCAGATGTAAATCCCAGGTGGCGATTATTCTTGATAGTGCAATTATTTTCTCATCGTAATCACTGGGGTACAATTCCTGTTAAACTATTCAGCATTCCTAGAGAAAGTTAAGTAAAAATCAATCTCATTTACTTTAAGGTAAGGGCTTCCCAGCTCTGCTCTCTACCTCTTTTCTGCTCAAATATAAATGTATATGAGCTATGGGGAGAATTAATGAAATTGTATTAAAGTTGCAATACAGCCAAGTGTCTGCAAATTCAACTAATTATCTATATTTTGAGTCTTGATGCTGCTGTTATTGAAAAGCTCAACAGCCCATCTCTTTAACGTAAACAATATCTGAGGCTTTTACACCTCCATTTCATTAAAGTTGAAACATTTTCTGGCTTAGTTAAGTGGTTTACATAGCTTCCTAATTCTATACTGGAATTTGTGAAAAAAGATTTGATCTCCTGAAATGCATTTTATAAAGTAGCACATTTTCACTGGGTGCCAATAGCTTAGTACACATACTGTATAAAAAACATTTGGATGTTTGGATCTTATAAAATCATAACTGACTGTGTTTATGTCGCACAGAGCTTCTCTGAAGAGTTCCTGGTGGAAGTCAGAGAGCAGCAGGTCCCTCCAGACCCTGCACAGCTGGTCCTACTCCAGGAAGCTATGTCACAAAACACCAAAACCCATCATACTCCCTATTCCAGCAGTAAGAAAGCAATTAGCCTGATGTTGTTAAACCCTGATAGGGATGAGGAAAGCCTGCCCAAAGACTGTAGGGCAACGAATTTCAACCTGTAATATCACAAACACTGGTGCAAATACCTCAAAATCGATTTGAATCCACAAGGATGAGTTGACTGCAAAGACCTACCCTCACACGGTCGCTAAACACCCTGTGACATTTATCAGAGGAGAGCAGGTAGCGACCTCGCTTCTGCTTGGCAGATTACATTTTGCGTCCATGAAGTTACCTTTAAAATTTCAAATGGATTGCACATTATTCATTTCCTGTTTCAAAATGTCCACTATTAGCAAAAAAATGACATTTCGGTAGAGAGAGAAATGATTTCAATGCAATCTGCAGATCAATTTGTAAGGATTTCAGCAAAGCAATTAGGGGAATTTCTGGACTACAAACACTGTGTAATGTGAGATTTCATCTTGACTGATAGACCTGTCAGGATTTCCATCCAAAAATACAGCTGCGTTTCCCTCCTCTCCACCCTACCCTTTCATGAGTTATATCTGAAAGTTTTGTTCTTCCCTGTATTTATTACTGGTGCCTTGGCACATTACCCAATTTTAATCCCCTTTAAACCTCCTGTTGTCCCACTGAGCAGAACGGATGCCAAGCAGAACTGGAGTAAAAGAACAAATTGATGCCCAATCTACAGCACTCGGGAGCTATCAAACTGAAATGCAAACCCAATTAAACCCCTAAAACGTACTGAGTGCTTCTTGGACAGGAGAAAGCCAGACTCCCCAAAACTGAGTTGGGGTATATCATGCGGTCTGCAAGATGATAACCAGTCTCAACATTTCCTCACAAAATCGGCAAAATGCAGGATCATAAGTTACAAGCTCTACCAAAAGGCTCTAGGGCATTATTTTAGGAAGCTATATGTCTGCTTTTTTTTTTTTAAGCTTTTTTTATTCTCTTTCCCTCTAAGTGCAGTGAATTCACAGCTGTGTTCCAGTTTCTTTTGAACTATGCACCAGAGACATCATAAATAACAACCTTGCTGCCATCTCATTAAGACTCGGAAATTTTCCAGCCACTTAAAAACTGAATTCCTCTCACATTTGCAGGTTGTGCTGTCTCGCTGGCAGTTCCCACTGTAAGGTTCCCTGACATAGCAAGCTTAGTGCAAATAAAATCAAAACCTTAATTCATCCTCTGTCTTCTCCCCCAGTTCTTTGTTAGAAATGTCACATCCACAATGCTCTATTTTTGGCCTCATACCTCAAGGGTCATCTCCAGTTTCTCCTTCCCTCTCTTATAGCCTATGTCAGTCAAACCTGTTAAGATCTATTATTTTTCTTTTCCTCCAGTCATGTCCCAGTTTGATTACTGCACTTTTCCTTCTGGGGGACTTCTTCACTACCATTTTTTCTAGTCCGTACAAAACCAGTCTTTGTTTCTGCCTTGCAAATCTCCTCGAACCTAGCTCATAGGTTAGTTTAGCTAGTTAGCTAAATCAAGTTTAAGTAATTAAATCTTGCATATGTGTAAAGAAATGTCTTCAGAGAAGCTGGCATCCGCACACTGATCCTAGCTCTTGTTTTGACCTGCTTGACCCTGCAGCATCTCACTAGGGTAGGAAAGAAATTCTAAAGTATTTAACCAACTTTCAGAGCTTTTGTGTTGGAAACAGAAATAAACAGAACAGCTGAGCTGGTCAAAAGCATCCAGCTGGGATCCTCTTCTCTAAGCTTCCGACACAAGTCACACCAGCTGTGCTGGGAGGAAACGCAAGCACAGATAAACAGAACATTCAAAATAATTAGATACCCACAACACTGCAAATAACATAAATAGGGGGGTTCACACTCAGAAGGAGTGGGACGGAGCTGCTCATGACAGATTTTTCATGGCTGGTCTGAACTATTAAAACAAATGGAGCAGAAGAGGGAATTCAAGGCAAGAGCCTGTAAATGGATAGAAGGGTTTGCAATCAGGTCGAAATTCTGGAAACATTTGGCCTTAGGCTCACATCTAGCATTAAACTCTGGCAGTTTCTGGTAAGCAAGAAAGACAATTTTTTTTCTCGTCATTTCTTAATGGTCTTCCCATCATCTCTCAGGCAAAACCTTATTCCACCTACCTCTGATGACATTCCACCCAGCTCTGATGGGACGCGAACCTTCTTTGCTTGGCAGGATTATTCACCACGCTTTGTCACGCAAGCTGAGCCCTGTTCCTGGTCACACGGCCGGAAGATGGGACTCCACAGATTTTCTTCATGCTCTTTGCAAACCATTCTGTATCCTTTCGGAATAGAGGTAGATGAAACTGTTTTCCCCCTGCAGGCCATAGAGTGTTTTCATTTTTCAAACACTGAGTAAATCAAATTTTAAAAAAAAATCACATTTAGGGACTGCTTTTACCTATACTTATGCCTAGGATATGCCATTTCGTAGCACATTAATGAGAAATCTACATGTCAGAACACAGAAATAGTAAGTTTTGCCCGCAGTCCATTGTGACAAGGCATTTATTTCTGACTATATTCAGCCACCATCTGTGGCTCACAGTGCAACCTGACAGCTGCCACTGGCGGTGTGACCTCCTGAGTGATCCTCGTTAGTACAGCTTCTTACCCCATCATTTAAGAAAAAGGAATTACTATGGAATAGCTCCCAAATGTGCGCCTCTCCCTGCAACTAAAATTCAAGGAATGAGGCAAAAGACAGAACATCTGGCACAAAACAGTATATTCTGTATGTTAATCAGGAGAGGAGAGCAAATAAAACATGTTCTGGAAATAGAAAACTGACTTCTTCCAAATCAGGGGAGACTGTAAGAATATACGCCTGCTCAGAAAAGGAAAAGCAAGTGACTGACTGCATACAAGAGCAGCCCCAGCCAAAGGCAAGGAATCTCCCCAGCCAAAGGCAAGGAATCTCCCCAGCCCGGATGCTGCTCAGCAGGCAGAGGGAAGCACTCTCTCTCCCACAAAGGCTGGGGGTCCAGAAGGAAAACACCTTCCCTCCAGCAAAAACTTCAGGCATTATTTAATGGAGTTAAGTAAAAAATATATTTTGCCTTTTTGACTTTCTTGTTTGGTACCTTTTTAGACTCTTTGCTGCCACGTCCTTGGAACTGAAAGCTCAGAAAGCAACTGCAGTAAAATGAATTTTTATTCTTCTCCAGTCTTTTGTCAGGAACAAAAGCATTTACTTACTGAACTACCTGTGGAGAAACACAAAGCAACACTTCAATCACCCCTTCCAAATCAGAAACAAGGTAAAGGCCAAACAACTGGAAGCGTGCTCAAGAATCATAAATTTCTGTATGCAACTCCATTCCTTTAACAGGCTTCTGTTTCTCAAAGTACTATTAATAAATAAATAAATAAATAAAATGGTCTCCTTTAAAGCAAGTTCCGGAATGGCAGACAGAAATTAATAAACTGACCATGTTTTGAGCATGTTTTCACTGGTCAAGAAATGTACTGAACGTGTTCAACCGACATCTCCGTTAAATAAAAACTTTTACTGCTAGTAAGAGCTGAATAGGAGACAGGATAAGTTTCTTCCTTAGCCCCGGGCACGGCTCTTTAACCCTAATACATTAGTGTCGTGGTTCAGTCCAGGTTGGCCAATGACAAGACAACAGATGTTCTCCCTCACCTCTTACTCCAAGGAGAAGAAGAGAGATAAAGGGTTTTTTGAGTTTAGAAAAACTAAACTGATGAAATTGTAGTAATGAAATAGAAAATAATGAAATAGATACACTTTATACAAATATATACAGAACCATCTCTAGCTCCCAGGGAGGTGTCACCGGCAGGCACTAGGGGAATTCCAGACCAGACTCGGTGATGAATGGGAACTGGATGCCAGGTCTGGATTCAGGAACCCACGGATGGGGATCGAAGGCAGACAAGCTGACAGGGTGCCCCTCAGAGGTCCAGTCACTGAAGACAGAGCCACCACAGAGGCCAAGCCACTGAAGAGGAGTCAACCTGACCCCCTTGGTCCCTCAGCTTTTCCCCTCAGCATGGTGGACGGGACGGAACACCCCATTGGTCAGTTTGGGTCACCTGACCTGCCCACCCCTCCCCATAGGGTAAACTGCTGAGTCAGCTGACCCTGGTTGCCACGGCAACAAGAGGAAGAGCCAGTCCCAGAGGAGCAGGCAGGCCTCGCACCAGCCCGCAGCAGGACAGCGAGGGAGGTGTCTGGAGGGAAGAAGGTTGTTCAGTCATCGTGTCAGAAATTAATCAAGTACCCAGGCATCCACTTTGGGTAT
>VXAK01004938.1:0-36238 GCA_013399435.1 Arenaria interpres
TTTTCTTTTTTCTTTTTGTCTTTGTTTTGTCTTAAATGAAGACTATCTGTTGATTAAGTTTTTTTTTTATCCCATATGTGTTTTCATTATGTCAAGTTTTCACTCTTGGTAATATTCAGGACATGCTTTGCTGTGACTTTCCATCACAGTGCACTCATTAACAGTTCTGTAAACAGCTTCTTCAAGTGCCAGACATGAGACTCCCTTCTGGACTTCTGATTTGGGCAGAACTCCACTTTGATTTCATTCGGGAATTTTTCTTGAGTCAGTGTTCTAAAAGCCTGCATATTTTAATTTGCAGAGCCTCCTGTCAAAGAGTGAGAAGTACACTGATAATACGAATTTAACAACAACAACAAAAAGTAATATATTTGTAGTGAGTTCCCACTGGAAGAAAAAGTTGCTCTTTTATACTAATTTTAGCTTTTTCTGGTAACTATGAAGCTGACAATAGCTTCAAGACATAGCATAGTACAGACAACCAGTGTGTACCCTGCGCCAATTAGTACTTGCACTTCATCACTGAAGTGAATACAGATACAGTCCTTTGCTTTCTTTATAAACTCAAGGGAATAGTCCCCCCAAACAGTGGAATTTTAAATAAAAATTTAAATCACAGAATCTTCATGGTTGGAATGACACTTTTCAAACAGAAAGATAAGCTTGATACAGAAGGCTAAGTCGCAGAGGACACTTATTAGAGATTCAGTTACTCTAAGACCTACTTGCAAAGTCCAGAGTACCCAGAAACAGAGCGTATCAGATATTAAACTGCTGTTTCACTTGATCTCCACCGAAGGCCAACATTCCCTCTGTTTTACATCTAATCTGTGTAATGAGATTCTTCATCTAAGTCCTGCAAATAGCAGCAACCAATTAGGTCAAATTAACAGTATATATATTACTGGATCTATTTTGAGTTTAAACCCTCAAGATGGAGCTACCCTCCTGTTTAAGGTAAGAGCTGCTGGCTGTTAAAAGTAAAAAGACGACTTTATGTTGTGCTATGTTTACTATTCCTTTAGTCAGACCTGTGCTCAACATTAAGACAGACTTCCAGTGGCTTCAATGCTGTATTTGTTTTCTTGTCACCTGTGCTCCCCTTTCATCCTTAATAATTTGCATAAGCTTGTGTAATGCTACTTACCTTATGCCCCACTGTTGCTATAAATAGATGAACTGGAAATTCAGCTTAGTAAAGCAACTTAATTCTTTTCTTGTCTCATTCTTTCTTTCTGCTTACACACTGTGCACGTATTTGTGTGTATGAAGATGTGAGAGATGGTGTACTCAAAAGGAATTTTAAAAGATAATTGTTATTGTTTTTATTAATCATTAGGGGAAATACAAAATCTTCTGAGCTGCTGCAAAAGTAGGAGCCTTAAGAACAACGCCAAATATCTCAGGGGTTTCTGTACATGTGTGTGTACCTCTGTGTGTGCACCTGTGTGTGTGCATGTGTGTATGTAAATGTAGAGCTGGATTTTTTTTATTTTTTTAAAAAGAGAAAAAAAGGAAACATTTCGCATTTTTCCTCATGTGAGACAAGTTAAGAGTTATGTAGTCGGGTGATGATGTTACTAACACTACATCTCATACCTTTTGTACACAGTCATCCTTTGGTTTTTTGGTTTTCTTTCATTTACTTGCTCAACAACCTGTTTGCTTATCACCCAAGCTTGCAGTTGAAAATTAGTTTTTTTCTTTAAAAACCTACAGGTGAAATTAAAAATCTCATAGAATATAGAGTATCTCTAGTTGGAAGGGACTCATAAGGATCATCTCTTTTTTTTTGGAACAAAATAAAAACAATGCTTAGATTTTATTTAAAGGTAGACATTTTATTTCACAGAAATTTTGTTTGCAAAAATTATAAAAATGCAGTAGTTTAAAGATGCCTAAAAAATTACTTGTGTGTTTGGTACAGCTATTTTTGTAGCACCTTAGCAGTTAATCCCTGAGAATGCTTTGCCTTTCCAGAGCTGATAGGGCTTCAAAGCACAGAGATGCATTACTCTAAGGAGAGCTTACCAGTGTTTTTAACTCTAGACCGAGTATGCACAAGCCTGACGACATCTATTATAGATTGGGTCCTATCCTCTAGTCAGAAATATATCTCACTTTTCTAAAAGGGTTTAAGTGCTATTTTTCTTTCCCTAATCCTGTTTCACAAGACGACATGGTAGTCTGGGCAGTTTAATTATTCCAGTAAAGTGGGAGAAAGGTCACTGCAAGATTACTGCAAAGGTATCAGGTGTCGCTAAAGGGCAAATGCATTTTCCAAAAGGATTTCCTAAGGGATTTCCAAAGGATTTTAGGGAAGACAAGGCAATACTAACATTAAAATAAAACATCTGTAGGAATATTAAGCTACCAACGCAGTAATGAAACCTATGTTTATTTTTGCAAGTAGATTTTACAGTTCTGTCCAGCACCGACATGCTCTTTTGGCCTTGCACTGAACTCACCAAAAGCTGGTGGACACCTTCGGCTGCTTTTAACCCCAAGCGCCACTCTGCAGTGTCCCATAATGAATTCTGCCTCATGGTGGCCAGCTCTGCTCATCATGCCACCTAAGAAAAATTGCCCTGATTTCAGCAGAAACTTATTCTACAGGACTGAATCCAGAGCTTAAGAAATTTGACTGGAAATTTTCTGTCAGCTCTACACAGTTATGCCTGGCTTATAACTTTGAGGCCTTTGCATTCAAGATATGTGTGTGACTGATGGACCTCTTCAGTGAGATTTGCAACAGCTTTTGTAGTCAGCAAGGTGCTTCAAGGCATCAGTATGTCTACAAGACAGATTTACCCACCAAATAAATACTCTAGAGAATTGCCTAATTGACTAAGCATTCAAATTTCTCGCCTGTAGGTATCGGGTTTTTTCCTCCAAGAACCCCAGGGGACTTTCTCCAAGCACCTGGTGGGAAGAGGAAGCAACAATAACCCAAAAGGTGATGAGAGCACTTTCTGAGGGTGTAAGAAACTCAAGTGTCATCCCTGATGGTTCAGGGATCACATGCACATCTGACACAACAGTATATTCTAGGGGCCACCCAGCTGGAAGAAAGCTTGGCAGAAATGGATCTGGGGGTTCTGGAGGACACCAAGTTGAGCATAAGACAGTGATGTGGCCTTGTGGCAAAGAAGGCTAGTGGTATCCTGGGATGCACTGGGAGAAATTCTGTCAGCAGGTCAAGGGAGGTGATCCTTTCCCTCTGCTCAGCACTGGTGAGGCCACACCTGGAGTACTGTGTCCAGTTCTGGGGTCCACAGTACAAGAGAGACATGGAGAGACTGGAGGGAGCCCAGCAAAGGGCCACAAAGATGATTAAGGAACTAGATATCTCTTCTGCAAGGAAAGTCTGAGAAAACTGGGACTGTTCAGCCTGGAGAACGCTCAGCAAGATCCCATCAATGTCTATAAATACCTGAAGGAAGGGTGCTAAGAAGATGGAGCCAGGATCTTTTTCATGGTGCACGGTGACAAGACCAGAGGCAATGGGCACAAACTGAAACACAGGATGTTCCCTCTGAACATCAAGAAGCACTTTTTTACTGTGAGGGTGACTGAGCACTGGCACAAGTTGCTGAGAGAGGATGTGAAATTGCCATCCTTAGAGATATTCAAAAGCCATGAGGTCCTGGGCCATCAACTCCAGGTGGCCCTGCTTGAGCAGGACAGTTGGACTAGCTGACTTCCAGAGTTCCCTTCCAATCTAAGCCCTTCTGTGATGCCACAATTCTGTGCTATGTGTGGGTAGAGGGGTGCGAACCACTCCAAGTGGCAGGCTATTCTATGTGCAGGAACTGTGTCCTCCATTTTCTACATCGTGTTAAAAAAGAAAAATAAAATTTATTAACTCTGTCAAAGAAAAAGCAGATCAGACAATGCAAGATCTGCCCTAAAAAACTGATCTAATAATTGCAAAATACAAAAGTATAACTGCATTTTCTAACACACCTGATCCTGCAGGGGTTAGATAAATTACAGGCTTCTCATGGGATTACAGAACAATTAAAGGAACAATTACTTTAGAGGTGCTAACTGGGCATACTCATGACTTGGGTGACAGAGAAAACCCTCAACTCTGTCAAAACTGGGGTAGTTCTGAGAAAACAGGTGAAAGCTCCAGGTGCCTAGAAAATATGGAAAAAGAAAAGAGGTAGGGAAACATTATTTTAGCACTCCAGATTTGTGTAGCAGTTGAATGGGAAATTTGAGGACTGTAATTTGTGTTAAGGTTCTTAATTTGGTTGCCTAGATCACTCATGGGATCTGACCTAGAGTGTGAATATTTGTGTGCATGAGCAGAGAAGTAAGCTGACCTTCTTCACAAACTTTGAAATATTCCACCTGGAAATGATTCCATTGCATAGCTTTCAAAAGTTAGCATGTGTAATGACCTGATTTTGTAGCATTTGCATTTTGCACAGAAATGAGTATTTTTTCTCTTTTAAATACATTGTGAATTACGGAAATTACAAATTCGCAATATTATTTTCCCTCATCTTTAATCATTCACATGATTAAACTAACAAAACAATTAGAAGAAAAGAAATATGAACAGCATGAGACGCTATTCACCCACTATATCTGAACAACATTAGTTTTGGTTAAGTAGCATCCTTGTGTGTGCCTCATTATTGTGTTCTTATGATTTCAGTGAAACTCGTCACAGGCCACTTTACATTTAACGTTTCTCTTCACCTTATGCAGTATTTTGATTACATGCAGTAGATGAAATGCCCTTCTAAAATCTCAATATTTGAAACAGATCAACCTGGCTTTTAAATAGATTTTCACAACCTATTTATCACCAAGGGGAAATTTTTTTAACCTAAGGAGTTTTGTGCATACATTTATGGTAATGAGTACAAGCCATTATGCCTGTCATAATACAAAGCAATTCAGCTGGTATTATTTTCATAAATATTTAAAAGCTGGCACACCTACAGTGCAGGCTAGGGGTATTCTGGTAGAGACATTAAAAAGGAGGCAAAAGCTATGTGATCTTCATCTAGATAGACTTGGTTAAAATAGCAGCGAAGTAGAGACACTTGGGCTTTATTTTGAGTTAGCAGGTTAAACTCAGGTTTAGAGATAATTAGAATAAAAACCTAAGATGTCTTTTCTTCACTGCAGTTTTAATATAATTTGACTGGATCAGCTTAGTCAGTTCTAGTTTGGAACAATTTTTTTCCTACAGTGTAAATACAGTTTATGTGAAAATTACATACATATCATATCTCCCAGGAGACTGCAACCAAGATGCAGTCTTGGGCATGGCTTTGATCAACCTGATTTAGTGAAATATGTTCCCGCCCATGGCAGGGGGGTAGATGATCTTTGAAGATTCCTTCCAAACCCAAACTATTCTGTGATATTGATTCTATGTTCAAGCTGATGATTCTAATCAGCAAAGACAGTATCAAATTCAGTACCCTGTATCCAAGGGTGAGAACAATAACAGGCATACTTGGGCTCTGAACCATGGCAGAATCAAAGAATCATAGAATGGTTTGGAAGGGACCTTAAAGATCATCGAGTTCCACACCCCTTGCCGTGGGCAGGGACACCTCCTACTAGAGCAGGTTGCTCAAAGCCCCGTCCAGCCTGGCCTTGAACACCTCCAGGAATGGGGCATCCACAGCTTCTCTGGGCAGCCTGGACCAGTGTCTCACCAGCCTCACAGTAAAGAATTTATTTCTAGTATCTAATATAAATCTCCCCTCTTTCAATTTAAAACCATTTCCACTCGTCCTATCACTACACTCCCTGATGAAGAGTCCCTCCTCATCCTTCCTGTACCACCCTTTAGGTACTGGAAGGCTTCTATAAGGTCTCCCCAGAGCCTTCTCTTCTTTAGACTGAACAACCCCAACTCTCTCAGCCTCTCTTCATAGGAGAGGTGCTCCATCCCTCTGACCATCTTCGTGGCCCTCCAATGGACTCGTTCCAACAGGCCCATGTCCTTCCTGTGTTGAGGACTCCAAAGCTGGACACAGTACTTCAGGTGGGGTCTCACGAGAGCAGAGCAGAGGGGCAGAATCATGCAGAGGAAAATATGTACTATATATATAGAAGCACTGAGTCAAATAGATTGCTCCATAGGACTTCCTTTTCTATTTGTTCAAAAGTAGTGTTCAGTATTGGACTGAAAAGCAAGCTCTTCCTTTTTTCTTGTGTTTTTAAACTTCATCTGGCTAGATTCATTGTAAAATACATTTTTTTCCTGAGACAAGAATACAGAATATGAGTTGAGGAGCCTTTCATTTACCTTTTCAGGTGTCTCCATTTATTGGACACCCAACTCCACATAGCCTTGGACAGGAATTGAAAAACTCTTTTAAACCACAAAGATACAACATGTCAATAAATGCAGCAAAGCCCCTTTTCTATCTTTCATACTGCTTTGGTATCATTGCCTTCTCCTATAGGGAACTAGAATAGTCTGTTGGGAGCTTTTGCCAGAGGAACAACCTTATGAATATTTGATGTGGTTGCTTATCATTTGTGAATCACTGAAGCTTGCATCTGTTTCTTGTAGCTGGGTTTTGAGCCCAAAGGTTTATTTTAATGGTCCATTAAACTACCACATGGCTATTTTGTTGCTTACACTTATCTATTTGCATGTTCATTTGTACAATTTCTAAGGCAGGTAAAAGCATATAGTCCTTTCCGTGATGCACTTTAAGACACTGTGACTGTTACCCGTTTAAAATATACAAAGGATTCATGGCCATAAGCAATTAGATCAAGGTAGTGAAAGGCTGGAATACTTCTACTTCCTTTGCTTCTATGTCTAGAACTAGTGAAATGCAAAGATAACAAAAAGTTGTAGCTTCTTAGGAATGGTGTGAAGTATGAAATGCAGCAATAATGAACTTTATTCTTTCAGCCTTGGAAAGAAAGGATTTAGAATGTTGTTTATACTCATACAATAATGTTAGCATTAAACTATGGCATTATTGCAGGTATTATTCTTTAAGATTAGTTATTCATCCTCTAATAATACCAAAAATAATACTATAGAATCATAGAATGGATTGGGTTGGTTGACCTTTAAAGGTCATCTAGTCAACTTCTCCTGCAATGAGCAGGGACATCTTCAACTAGATCAGGTTGCTCAGAGCACTGTTCAACCAGACCTTGAATGTTTCCAGGGATGGTGCATCTACCACCTCTCTGGGCAAACTGTTCCAGTGTTTCACCACCCTCACTATAAAAAAAATTCAGCCATAAGCATGTTTAAAATTTAGTTTTGCAAAAGTCTGTAAAAGTATACTGCATAGCAATTCCATTCCTGAAGAATTTATAACCTAAATAAACAAGACTGAAGGAAACTATAGAAGATTTTGCTTCTAATACCTCCAGCTATATTGCTGTTTTTTCTCCATTAGTGTCCAGGGACAGAATTTTGTTAGAATACTTATAATCATTATTACTAGTGGGTATTTTGTAAATGCCCCCATTTGTTCGAAGTTTTATTTTGTCCTGGGCATAAGGCTACATCCTTGCTTTATTTCTAAGGCCATAAATAACTTGCCTCTTGTTGGCTAATAGAACAGATGTCATTTGCCCACACACTGATTAGCAGCAGTCATCACATTCTGCAGAATCAAAGGCAGTGTAAGATCTCCTTGCCCCTGGGCTTTATTCTTCACACCACAGGCACAGGTTAGGGGTTTGTGTGTTGGGGGTTGTTTCTTTGGGGATGAGGAGGGCATGTATATGTCTATTTGATTTAGATTTGTCCTCAAGCTTTACATCTTTGCATTTCCTTCTAAGTACCACATGATGACTTGCAGCATCAAGGCTATTGAACTTGTATTCACTGGCGTAGTGGAAAGATGAACCTAGACTAAAATGGTATCTGTAACAAATGTCATGCTGCTATCTGGAGTGTAGTTTTCACCTTGATTGTAGACAACAGAAATCAATGTGCCTACATGGGGAGGAATTTGGTCCAGTGTCTACTATAGTCAGAGATACCAGAGGGGAAGCTACACCAACTCAATTTAACTCAAACACAAACACAGTGGAGTCAACAGTATGCATTTGAGAATATTGGAAGCACCAAGGAGCCAGATTTATCAGCAGTCAGAGATTATTTTTTTCCTGAAGCTCTCAACTATTTAAGCTTCAGAAACATTCTGTTAACACTGGCCATGTTCAGAGTGAGTTTAGTGGGCCAATCCTTATGGCAAGGGTGGCATTTTTGACTTGGGGGAAAAAAAGTATGTTGGCTTTGACAATAAAGAAAAATACTAGGAAAGGTTTTAATCTCAATTCTTTGTCAAGATACCATATCATCCTTATTTCTTCAGATACATGCTACTTCAGTTAACAGCTTCTCATGTAGAAAATTTGGAGCAGTGTGCCCGAACTGTAAGTTTCACAGTATGAAGAATGTTTTGTCTTCTAACAAGAGCCACAGAAACAGTAATGTTCGTGGATTGAACCCAGTGAAAAGTGAGATATGAGACAGGATAGGAAATCCCGATCTTTCTCAAAGATTTCCCTAAATCTTCGGAGATTTAGGGAAAAAAAAATGAAAAAAGAAAAAGTAAATGGAGCATTTCACTTACAGACTAACAGTGATGGAAGAAATAGTTACCCAAAACTGACACAATAAAAACCAAAGATGAGTATGATTCAAAATAAAAGTGTGGTTAGGGCAGAGGAAGCCTGGCTCCCACTTTGGGAAAGGGAGGAAAAGAAGTTAAAGGGGAGGTCTGAGGAAGTTTAGCACTGAGGCTTCCTTTTAGGGATAGGATGTTAAAAAGTACAAGCTGTTTTGCTAGTAGACACACATTATGCCTAAATCACACAGAAGTTGTAGATGTTAGCCAGAACAGAAACTTAGACAATAGAAACATCTTCCGTGTTGCTGAAAATTTCCCTGGAAGTTTCACTTACGGGCAAAGTTCCTATCGCACAAATTTCCCCACCCCTAAAAGCAGACTCTCCATTGTATCTCAGCTGACCCCCCGCTATTCAGATTCCTCTCTAACACTCAAAATTTGGAGAGACTAAACTATGTGGCATTTTTCACTCAGTTTGGAGTTACACTGGTGTAGGCCAGCACACAGAATTGCAAAATTCAGTTCCTCCATGTCCCACTTATTGCCCTGGGATACAGATCTTACGTCCTTGTATCCAGCATATGCTTCAGTAGAAGGAAAAAAGCAACCAGTCTAGTTCATTGACATTACTAATCTACTATGACAGCACAAGCCAAGCAGGCATTGGCAATACCTCTCCACTCAGAAAACACTCAGAAAAGAGGTTATGGAAAGGAGAGAGGAAGAGAATTTAATACGGGAAATTCTATGTAGCATAGTATTAAGTACTTCTCTTCCTTTTTGCACAGCATAGTCAAAAGAGTTGGCATCTCACTAAAATATGTTTTCTTTTCAATACTAAATACCTTTCGCTCAAACTCTGGCCTGGAAAACAGGGTTCATTATATGCAAAGCATCTTTCCAGTGACTGGCACCTACATAATGCATCCCAGCACGTCTGTTTGGTGCAGGGAGAACTCCCATTAGTGACTCGCATGAAGGAATCCACTGGGACCTAAAGCACTATTACGTTAACCCCTGATTAGAAGCTGCATTTTACAGACTGGCTACATGTGGATTCTATGGAGTAGTACTGTCTGCTAATAAAATACATCTAGGAGCCATCTGTTTAAAAAACAGAGATTATGGACAGTTCCAGGAAACAGCGGACTAAATGCTGTCTGCTTCTCCCCGACTCATCTGCTTTAAAGCTGAAATAACAAAAAATATGTTTTGCTTACTCCAGTCGACTAACAGAAGAAAGTTCCCTAAACAGCAGGAACAAACCATGTTCTGTACTGTAGTTTGCCATGCAGTATGGACAGTTTAGCAGGGGAAGATAGCATAAACTTTGAATCCCAGATATTTCTGGCTGACAGAAAAAGTTTGAACTGATAGTCCTATGTCAATTAGAGCCTTATATGTCTTTCACTTTATATAGAAGACTAAGATAATTCAAACCAGAAAACAGAAGCCTCCAGAGAGTCAGAGATGGGATCACTTCTTTACTGATCACACAAACCTACACTGAGCTTTTGGCACCTGCACAAAGCACGCAACAGATGTTCTCGTTTGACAGCATGATGTGGAAAGATGGCATAGACCTGAACAAAAGATTGATGAATGATAAAGGTATGCACATATTGTATATGTATATGCATCAAAACTTTTGCTCGTTTCACAGAGGCTTAAAGTAGAGTTTCATTGATGTTATTATTTTTTAAAAGCTTTCTTTTTGCATTATTTTATTCTTTTTCAGTACCAAACCGTGTTAATAGGCCAGCACCTTTCCATTTTTCTAGGCAAATCTGATGGTTGAAACCTCTGGAAGCTCTGTAAAGGTGAAGATCCCGTGACCTTCTGTGATATAGTAATCAATAAAACAAGCTTAAAGCCAAAGGCGAAAGAACCAAAAAATCCCTCCTATTCTTGAAGTCAACGTGCATGTGAAATTGCATCATCAACACTTTCACATATCAAACATGAAAAACCTCAGGTGAATTTGTTACCTTCACCCTGTTTGGTAACTAAAGCCTCATCAATCAAATATTTACCTGTGAACACAACTTTAATGGCAGTATCACATGCATGAATGCTTTCATGTGCATGTAATATCAGCATGGTGGATCTTCAGTAACATCTAATTATTCCTACTAGTAGTACCAGAGATAGTCCACCATGTGAGGCATAGAAATACATTTGAAAATGGTAGCTGAAGAGCTATAAGGGGACAAAAATCATCACTGGTTAATAAAGATTATAGTTGGCTATCACTATAACTATTCCATTTGCCATCCTGCATCCCATTCAGATATGGGTACCCATTTGGCACTTACATTTGGCCTATTTTTAAAACCATCAAAATGTGCGTACTTAATTTTTTAGCAGGACTTTGGAATCAAGGCCCCTGCATTCACTTTGTCATTCATCTGCCTGTGTGCCCACAGCCTGTAGTAATTTTGGATCATTTAACTATTTTTAACATTTTCTGGGTTAAAAGGCTCAAAAACTATTAACTTTCTATAGCTTTGTGGAAACACTCCTTGGTGGTAAGAGTGACAGCTTGTTTAAAAGGTTTGGATGAGGGAAAAAAGCATCAGTGTGAACTCATGTTTTGGCAGGCATCAAAGAATATACAAAAGAGAGAAGAAGCTCAGGTGGCATGTATACCTGCTTAGATATACAAGCTTCATCAGCATGTACAAAAGTCCTCAAAGTCAACACTTTGTTCAGAATCTACCATCCAAATGCTTTATTAAAGTCTGCCTCTAGGTACCTTTATTAACCAAACAGTTGTAAGAATGAAGTCAGGTTTCTTTGAGGAGACTTGTTTTCCATAAAATGGTGTGGCTGGTTGCAGCTATATTCTGATCCCTTAATTCTTTATCAAATGATTCCCATATCTGCTTTTCCACTCCTTTGCCTGAACTGGTGACAGACTTTAATTCATTGTATTGTTTGCCTGTCCTTTTTTAACATAAACACAGCAGTAGCTCTTTTCCAGTCTTTTGGAATTTACCAATTATTTTAAGATTTATGTAAGTATTAAAGTATTTCCTTAAGACACTACAAAGCTGCTCGGCCAGCTTGCATGAAAGTCTGCGGCACAAGCTACCCATCATTCCCAAATGCCCGTCTTGGACAGGCATTTTGTCTCTTCTTCGGATAGGTATTTTGTCTCTTCTTGAATTACATACGCATTAGAGCAATCTTTGTCATTCTTACAGGACAAAATAAATCATCCTGCTTGTTTTAAAGAGATATCTTGTGTTTTCTTCATCGCTGCTAAAGAAATTTCCATTGTTGACAATACATCAAATAAATATTCCCCCAAATAATTATGAGCTGTTTGTGGCAGTACAACCAGTGCTGCCAATCATTAATTTTTCCCCTCTGCCTCCAATCTTCACACTCCCTTATCAAATCATCTTCTTGGACACTCCCATTCCCAGAAAAGGTTCCTATCTTGATCCTTTCAAGGTAATCCGAGGAAGCTGCTCCCCACTTGCTTTGTATTCTTGGCAGGTTATTCACAGTCTGTCGATGATCCAAACTAAAATGCTGTATTTCCTGGCAGGATATTTCGAAAGGGTCTGGTGTTCCAGGCAGGCACTGCCCAAACTTACCACAAACTGTCCAGCCCTCTCAGTCAACCTTTCACAGGAGGAGGCTGAGCTCAGGAAAAATACATTGTTAACACTGACTGAAGTGCAGTGGGTTACAGCTCAGCATCAAACTTTTGCGTAGTGCTAACTTGACTGTACCAATTTGAAAACAAGCTCCTTGTGTTTTCTTGCGCTTTAAGAGCATGCTGCTACCATATGTCTAAGAGCACAGTCTGTTCCTGAAAGCAGCTGTTCCTTACTTTTAAATTTTTGTCCAAATTTATTCAACTACTGCTAGTACAGAATTAAATGAAAATATCCATACATAGAGGATTGCACAGTACCTGTTTTCTACTTGCCTTCGCCAAAGCTCAGCTGTTGCTTTTTTGGTACAGAAAGAAAAGTCTGTGATATTTTCTCTAACAGAAGAGACAACATCAGGTGTTTGGTCACAACTATCAGTTGCTTGCAGTGACCATTCTGTTTAAGGATTCTCTTCCAATGTAACTTTCTGTGACGTTGGTTAGCTATTAAAGTTGAATAAAATAATAAAATGTGGAGATCAGCTATTTTTTTGCATAGCCAAGCACACTCACTGCATAGTCTTGACTAAGACCCCAGAGAAAAAGCAACGAGAATATTTTTTTCCTGTAGGTTCTTCCCTTAGTTCCTATACTTGGTAAAATTGAGATCTGGACCAAGCAAACACTGTAACTCTGTTTTCAACTCTGATTTCATTTGTAACATAGGAAATACAGCAAACTTATTTTCTATCTCAACCCACAATCAGTGACAGAAATTAAAGATGGAAGGAAAATATTTTCTTAAAAATCACGTAATTGTTATGATGTTGCTTACTGTATACTATGTAGATATAGAATAGCACACATTTTTGAAAAGCAAAGTTCCCCTGCTTATTCCTGTGCATTGCATTCCATTTTCTAGCTGATAGAAAGGATGTTGAGCAGAAAATTTGAAAAAGTAGATAATACTCATTTCAGAGCAGTCTCCTACACAAAGGGAAAGGAGGAGTTAGCTAAGTCTCTTTGGACGATGATAGAATTTTCTTGAAAGTACATTTATATGCTGTCATGACAGAAGTGCAGCTTAGGTGTCTTGTTCTTTCCTGTAGGCATCCAAGAGTCATTGCTAGTTTGCGTATAATGAGGCAGTGTTTTACTAGCTGTTCTATACTGGGTTTTATCCTTTTCTGGGGGAGGGAAGGGGAGAAGCTAAGGAGTTGACAGAAGCCAAGAAGGGAATGGAAAAAAATGTCTAGATTCTGATCCTTAAGTTTACATGTCTTTGAATAATTATGTATTGTGTATGAATATAATTACATGTATTAATATAATTATGCAATTACAGTAACAGGAACAAAAGTCCTTTATTGCATTCACCTTATCATAAATCCTTCTTTTAAGTTAGCATTACAGTTCAGAGACTGGTCTTCTGAGTCATTGGTCTTATAAGAAACAAATAGTAGTCAGTAAGGTTATAGAGATACAGGACTTCACTAAGAATTAGTCTATTTCAGTCTGTGTCTGCTGCATATTTCAATCCCTTTCTGTCTAAATAAGTTTTGTGGAATATAAGGGTTCTAATATCAGTGACATAATATCAAAATGAATAAAAATGAAAATGTTCTCAAACAGTAGCTTGTTTTAGAAAAAAACACACTCATGTCTGTTGCAAATATCTTTTTTATTATTAGTTTGAATTGGGTTCCTAATGATTCCCAGTATTCTTAACCTCTTCTAATTCTCATTCAGGCCTTGGAATCCACATGCATGATTTCTAGGGAAAGAAACATACTAACTATGTTTATGAGGAATCTCACTAGCCATTTCTGAAATATCAGCCCTAGAAACATAGCTGTAAAGACCTGATCTGAATATTATTATGCCCTCACTCAAGAACAGTTGCAATGGGAAACTTTCAGGTTTAGGCAATGACCTGGGCCTGCTCTGTTTTTCATGCATTTTCTTTCCTTGTGGCTGCTTCACCAGTAGTAATTTATAAGACTAGATGGGTTTTGCAAGGTTTCCAAAGAGGGGCATTAGGCATGACAAATGGCCAGCACTCTCATCACTGTCACCAAGGGTCAAAGCAATCCATCCACAGGACAACATTGCCACTCAGTCTGCATCTCTGCTGTGGATATCTTTTATCAGCTTGCATCCCAGAGACAATTTACTAGCAAGCCACAAAAATATACAGGCAGGCTGTAGTTGACATGTTGAAGGAAAAATCTCCATATGTTTCCTACAGCAGAACTAGCTCCATTATAACATAGTAAGACATCAGTAACTACCTCCGAAAATAACAGTTATAACCCAGGTGGCTCTTTCACTCGAATAGGAGGAATAAAGAAAGAATGAAAGAAAAATAATCAAACCAAACAGAAAATATAAAATTAATGAGCTGCATTGCAATGGATCTCAAAACTAAGAATTATGTCCCCTTATTCCTTCATTGCAGTAGATTACACTTAATGCTGAAATGCCAGAGAACTGACAAATTCAACCTCAAAACACCCCTTGCATTTCTCCTTTCACTACAAACACAGCACACTGCAGACCACAAAGGTAGAAAGGTCATACTGAGATTCTCTCTCTTAACTCTGTTGGTAACAGGGTTTGGAGAAGAAGATTTTGTTTGGTGTCTATTTTACGCTAAATTGCAGTGGGGGGCAACATCTGTGCCTTTATTACAGCTCCAGTCTAGTGTGTTTCCTGAACCATGCATCTTGTTTCCCTCCTCTATAGATACTGCCAAACAGCAAAAACCATACTGCGTAGGCAGAGAGCAAAAGATCCAAGTATTATTATGCTGGACACAGTCTTTCAATGTTGGCAGACAAACCCTGACATTTGGGAGCTCAGCAGTAAGTACTGTTTTGTCTTGAGACATCCAGCAGTTGTGCAGTCCAAGACACATTCTGGAGGTATTCAAGTCCTTTCTATTTCTTTTGTACCAGATGCCTTCATATCTATCACTTATGTAATAGATGAGCTTTATTTTCTGGGTCCTCTTAACCAATGCTTGACCTGCATGCCCCTAGTTATGTGAAGCTGGGCAGGGTTATTAAACCACTCTGCATTTATCTGTACACCAGTACCTTTGCTCAGCACAGCCAATGTGCCATTTTCTATTTTCTCCTGTTGTGCATGACCAGATACAACCAGAAAACTTTCTGGTTAAAAAAAAAAATAAAAAAAATATACAAGGCTTGAGAGCACAATGAGTATCTTGATCTTCCCTCTTCCGCTTTTCCTCCTGAGCAGCATAGTGTTAAATAATTATTTTCTTTTTTTCCTCCATTTTCATAAAAACATAGAACCATAGAACAGCCCAGGCTGGAAAAGCCCAGGTTGGTTTCAAGCCCAGGACCTTGAAAGATCATCTGGTGTAACCTTTAATTTTAATTCGCGGTATCTCACCAGCATTATAGCTTAATCATTACTTAGTACATCAGAATGGGGGTATCAATTTTATGTCATGCTGAAAGCTTAGAAAAAGACATTTTAAATTCTTGTTTATAATGAGCTGAAAGAGAGTTATGCTGTAATATCTACTCAACCTTCTTCCTCCCCCGCCCTCCCTGCATGTACACTGTACTGCTTGCTGCTCACAGAGGACTTCTGAAATTTTATTTCCTACTAAAATTTGCTCAGCCACTGAGAGATGACACATTTACAATGCAAGATAGATCTATGCAGCAGATATCCTCATTTAGATCCAAGTTTGTAACAGTTCACTATTCTCTTTAATTAAAATTATGTAGTTTTTCAGGTCTTCACTCTGTATTACTGTAAATTGTGGCTACTATGAATCTTCAGCTATATAAATACAAGATGAGGCTAGGGAGAAGTTCTGCAAAAAAAGCAGCCAGGGCTTAGTAGTGGAACAGAAACCCAACAGGAATTAACACTATTTTATTTTCACCAAGTTTCCTTCCAGAGACTGGGATTATAAACAAAAGTTTTATACCTGAGACATCTCTGGCCCACTTCAGCTGGAATGGTATCTACTTTGGAAAAATGCATGTTTAAGGAAGATGTGGAAGAAATTAAGAAATTGAGAGGAGGAAACTCAAAGGCTTAAGGAAGTGGCACAAAACATAAAGACCAAAAAATAGTCTGAAGATGAATGAGGAAAAATCATAGTCTCTTTGTGAGTGCTTCAGAGAGGGAAGGGAAGTGTCACTCCAAATCCATGACAATGGGCCAAGAAATAACAGACTTAAGTAACTTTTTTTAATACTATGCAGGGACTAGTATTATTAAACTGAGAACAGACACCTACCCATAGTCAGGAACTATTCAAAATGACAATCCCTCTTCTAAATAACTTATGATTTACAACCCAACAAGAGAGGTACTGGTTATGGGAGAAAGTTATGCATATGTACTCTAATTAAATGCTCAGCCTCTTTTCATCCAACCTAATCAGTAGGTTTTCACTCTGCAAAAGTGTACATAACACCAACTTTGCTACTAAAGAAGCAACACATAAAGTGTTTTCCTTGTCTTCAGAGTGCTTTGATGAGAGATCCAGACTCCCTAATTGCAAAAAGCAAGCATACCTAGATTTATGCACATGCAACAGCTTCACATGCAAGTTTTTAAAGAGCCAGTGAAAACTGGTAGATTTGTTAACCTGTGGTGATATTTTATGTTTGGTAGTTAAATTGGGAATCTCTATTTTATCAGCATTCGTGCCTAGATTTGAAGGGCAAAAATCTTCTGTGAATGGAGAATCAACTCCCAGAGATTTCTAATGGAAGCACAGCTTTCTGAAGAAAATAACCTCTTAGACTTGAAAATAGTCTGGTTTGTTCATCTGAGCCTCAACAAATTCTTTCTGGCGTCCCACTAGACTCTTATGAAGTACAAAATCAGTGTCGTGGTTTTGACCGAATTGACCAACCAGAATGACAGATGGCCCCTCCCTCCCCCCCCCTCTAAGGAAAAAAGAGGAGAGGAAGAGGGGGAAAGGGGAAGGAAAAAAAAAAAAAACTACGAGTCTAGAAAAAACTAGNAAGGCAGACGAACAGACAGGGTCCTCCTTAGATGTCAGCCATTGAAGGAAGAAAGTTGACCCTTTGATCCCTCAGCTTTTATACTGAGCATGATGCGGATGGGATGGAATACCCTGTTGGTCAGTTTTGAGTCACCTGTCCTGTCCGGTCCTCCCTACAAGTGTGACCCCTCTACGTTTTTCCGCTTCCGACCCTCCAACGGGGCAAATAACAAATTTGCCTGACCTTGGTTGTTATAGCAATAAGTATAAGCAAGGGCCTCTCTGCATACCATTCCTTGGTATAATCAGGTCTTATCACTGTGAGAGTGAACAGTTTCTGAACAATATGCTGTTAATTTCAGAGTTTAGTTAGTTAGAAGAGGCCCAGCTAAAAAAGTAAAATTACTGAACAGAAAATTAGTTCTGTTTTACCTCAAACCAGGACAATCAGCATCAAACCTGGACAGTTGCAGTGCAATGGGCAGGTTCCTCTCTACTCGTGTGCCAAGGTGTACCATTTGATCAAGTTCAGGAAGCATGCCTGGTTTGTTTTTAGTCCCCCTCCATACCTGGCAGCCCGAACAACTGGACAGAATTAGGTTGCATTTTTGTATTCTACATTCATCTTCCGGTAGGTAATTATTACTCACCTGAAAAGTTCACCAACTTAAGTGAATATCCAACCAATAAAAGAAAAGCAAGACATTAAAGAGATATGACTGGATTTGAATTATTTTCAAGTGTATTTAGACCATAAGACACCTTTAAGCAAGTCAAAATATAATTATTTTGTTAATACTAAGCTGTCCTTTTACAGTTTAGAGCAAAGAATTCCAAGTAAGATGAACTAACCTGGAACAAGGCCCAAGAAATACTGGCCCTCAGAAACTTCCCTCTGAATCACTGTGGTTTCTGGAAGGGAAATTTAATCCACCTCCATCTTTAACAGTCATACATGATGATTAAAATGGAAGGGATTCAGAGCTGTGCGTGTCACCTAATGCACATCTCTCTGACGACAGTATCAAAGCCTCTGCTCTTCTACATTTCCCTGGAATTTGGGTTGTAACTTCCAGCACAACAGCAAAGATTGTCACACTCAGTAAGAAAATTATCAGGCCTCTGCAGGTGGGTTTTTTTTTTTTTTCTATATTACTATTCATAGTAAAGTTTTTCTAGATTTACATCTACTACCAGTGCCTCAGTGCCTTGCTTTAAGAGTTTTCAAGTATACACACCTGCTTGTATGTATACTTGAAAAAAAAATTACTGAAGCAAGGTCCCTCCTCACTTATATTAATGTTAAATGGAGACATAATGCAAGACAGATGGGGTGATAATGAAATGACATTGAGGGATGCTTGCAGGTCTTCAGGTGTTTGAAGAAAATAGATGTGGGTGCATTAATACAAATGAATGTGAATAAAATAACACTATGGAAATAAGATCCCAGGATTTTTTAGCTGTCAGATACAGTATTTACTGTAATGACCCGAGACTAAAAATTAATTCAAGTTTACCATAATAAAAAGTCACTAACATCATTGTAAGCTGGTGACAACGCCCTGTTCTTCCTTCCTCTTCCATATCATTTGCTATAAAATATCAGTAAATGTCTGGAAGCCTCTCCCTGGATATCATACAAACCTTGTTGACAGAAATCTTCGGCAGATGATACACAAGTGGAATGGAAGATGCTATAAAGTTTTCTGGGATAACACTAGTTAAAAGTCAACATATAGCATAGAACTATTCAAGTGGACATCTTCTTTCCCCTGCTCCACAACATTGCTTAATATTTAGAAGAGCATGAGGGAAAGAGGGCAGAAAAAGGGATGAAGGAGAGAAGGAAGCATGGTAAGAGGCACAGAGGCAAAATGTGGCTGCCAAAATTGCTAGAAAAAATCACTAATGAAGTGCTTTCATGCTTTACATATTAGTCAAGCAGACCGAACCTGCCAGGTATCAGTGCCCATAACCTACCTTATAAAAGTGTTTTGAAAAATAAAAACGTTTGTTTGACTTTTTATCTCCTCCTTCCATCCTTAAAGACAAGTTCTTATGCTCTTCAAAGATTCCTGTGATTTTCAAGGGAAACCTCAGTGCTGCCCTGATTTCTCCCAGGCATTCACCTAAGGGAGGAATATCAAACTCTCAGTCTACAAGCTGCTTGTGGCTGTGGAATGGTGTCATTTAGCTCCCAGACTTCTTGCCACATCTTTTTTGCATCTTCGCCATACTAAGCAATATCATGCTAAGACCCCAGTAAACAAAAATATAAAGCACTGTGTTTAAAGAGTGATAACCATTGCTCTGATGCACCCTACAGGTATATCCAGAAACAGGACTGACACACTGACATGTTTCTCTGCTAGAGATTTCTCATTTAAAAAACTCTTATCCAGGCAAAGAGAGAGCAAACAAAGGGATAGAAATCACCAAAGCAAAGCAGGTTTTACTAACAAACTGTTTTGTGGAAGAGACCATTTCACCATCTGCAAAGGTCACCCTGCTGGGGGTCAGGTTGTGAGGAGCATATCAAGACCTCAAGGCAAAAGCAATGCTTCTTGTTCAAACGTGCAGTTCCTGTCTCTTATCACCCTTTGGTGAGTCCAGTTACTGTACTTGCAGCTCAAGTTCATTCTGTGGGGAAGGATGTTCATTGCAGAACCTCACCAGCTCTTCCTAAGCAAAAGTTCAACAAAAAGGAAATCCTATATTTAGTTATCAAAGTATCTTCAACACACATAAAAAATATGCCTATGTCATGACTCAGTATTCTTTTCAGAACAAAAAAGTGTGGAGTTACATTCTCATCAGGCTATGGATCACATATTTACTTCTGTGCTAACTAATCATAATTGTAATTTCCCTCAATTAAGTGCTTATAATCAACTGCTTTAATATTGTGCCAACAAGACAGCTGCATTAGAACTGTTTCATTTCTTTTCATATTTTTACTTTCACTAATCACAAACTATTTCATGAATATCATTGAATTAAGCTTCAAAAAATCCCCAGTGTTTTGATTAATCATCTTCCCTAGGAGGGGAAACTGGGTCACAGAAAGGTTCTTTGCTTTGGCCGAAGTAATCCATTTGAACTCTGGCAGAAGACCAAAAAAACCCTCCACACTGCCAGCACATCAGACAGCATCCCCTTCACGTAGCATCCCCCTTCGTGCTTTTCTATATTTCATATGTACAGGGACAGTTTGTACAGGTGATTCACTTCCAGCATCTGGGAGAGAAGTCGGGGTGGGGGCAAGAAGGGAAGGGAGAGGAGAAGAAACAGAGGGAGGAGAGTGGTGGAGTCATGTAGGGGGCCTTTGAAAATAAATTTTTGTCTTGAAACATAAGCAGCAAGGTTTGGGGCAGCAGACATGAGAATATGAGTAAGGAGGCTTAGAATCTATTCACAGCTTCTGGCCTGTCTCTGTCTGCATGGCTTTGAATAAACTAGGTTAGCTTTCTGTTTCTTTTGCATCTTTACCTGTGTTATCTTCAGGTGATTTAACCTGGGGACTGAAAATCATGACAGCATACTTTGGGCAGGGAGGGAATTCAAATACTTCTCTTTGGCATCAAGCATAGACAGGCAGGGCACCTCTGCTTAGGTCTCTGCTGGTCGCGGTGCAGGCAAGGGACCTCTTATTGCCCACTCAGAGGATGCTGGGAGGAAACAGAAGCAGTGTTAAAGGTTGTTTGATAAAGTGGCAGTCAGAAAGCACATTTCAGGTGGCTGCCTTACTGTATTAAAGGCCTTTGTTGTTCCAAACATTTTTAAATGCTCCTAAAGTAATCCAGGGGAAAATATACTCACTTTGATGTCTACAACGTGCAGCTCCCTCACTCCAATTCTCCTTTCCCCACAGTTTTGATGTCTGCACTAATGCTGCAACGTATATCACTGTTTTCCTTTTGAAGGTGATCTAATGCAGAGCTAGGCTATGTGATGCCAGATTACTTTTCTGTTATTTTTTTCCTCAGTTTGCACACTCTTCTTGCACTCTCATTTCTCTATTTGAGCCTCCAGGAGAGAATATTCGTCAAAGTTCATGTTTCCTTTTTTGGCTTAGTAATTTACAGACCCCCCAAAGAACAGAAGTTGCCATGAAAAGCAAGGCAATGGCCTTGCCTCATGCTATGAAATACTAGTCGTAGTCATGCCTCTAATATGTTTTCTAGAAGACATCTTTAAAAGCATTCAGCAGAAGCCTTGCTAAAAATTAACTCTTTCTTTTATTCCTTTTCATGACAGATCCAAAAGGTCTCTGGTAATGACATCTCTCCATGGAAACAGGACTGGGATGGAGAAAAGCCGGACTAGCTCATGCAGGGGTCTGCTTAAAAAGCTTTCTCCAACAAACTCATCGCCCAGCATTCCTGCTTCCTTTCTGGGAACCGTCACTTTACAGTAAGCCTCTATCACGTTACCTTTTTCCTCCTTCCACTTTCTCAAACTTGATCTGGAAGTGTCCAGAATGATCCAGAATGATCCCTCGTTTTAACTTCATGGTCCAATTACTACTATCTTGACGGTATCCTTGAATGCAGCAATTTAATCCTGTCACTTCATCTTCTCAAGATAGTACTCATCAAGTCTTTCCTCTTAAACTAGTATTTTCTTCAAACGTCATACCGTGTGAATATCTTTTCTTCATATGCTACAACTTTTCAATATATTTTTCTCAAATTTTGACAGCGTTTTTATAGGTTACTACAACTTTACTCAAACCAATGCATTTTCAATTCTGTATGCAGCAATAAAAAGTATCTCTTTACTGTTCTGTTTATTCTGAAGAATCTCAGCCACAGCATTACAATGGAAGTTAAGGCTACAAAGAAAAATCTGTCATCTATAGCCCTTTGATCATGTTACGTCAAATTCTTTGAAATTCACGTACTGCAAATACCACTCATATTAACCATCCTATTTAAATTACTAGAACTACCCACTGAAGAAAACACCACTTGAATAAACATTGCAGATATAGACCTGGTCTAAACAATATGATAACAAACTTCCTTTTTTTCACATAACTGTAACAAAAGATGTTTATTTTAACAGCAGCTTCCTGACTATAAATATACGGGTCTATTGATTTCCAGCCTACTTGTATCCTGTCCTGTATGTTTACACTGTTGGCATCATCTTGCACTAGAAATCAGATCTGATTCCCAGTAGCAGCCCTCTTATTCTGTTTTATATAAATGTACTTCACACAACTTCCTGATTACAGGAAAGATTATAGAGGATGCAAGCTAGAAAAATATAGATGATAGCTGAATGCCTAAAACATTTCATTACCCAAAATTTTATTCTTGAATAGGTGGAAAGTTTACTTTTAAGGACTCTCTTTTCATGTCTAATACACCTATAGAAGACCTAAAAATTATTAGAATCTGAAGAGATAGTTTTCATGAGCACTTCTAACTACTAAAAGCTAGAGCTAGCAAAAACATGAACTCTGAACTTTAAAGAAAATGGGCATCCAAATGAAAAGTTGAACTCTTTATACCATCTTTTACTACAAACTACATGAACATTATTCAATTGAGATATGAAATGTAAATGCACTTATCCTTTTGCCTTTCTTGGAGCTGCAAAGCCAATGAACTACTGAGAGAACACAGTTGGGGTAAGTTTTATTACAGTTGGCCAGAACTGCAAAGTTCAAATTCAGATCAAATAATCCTCTGATGTTAAATTCAACTGGCTGAATTAAGCACTTTCTCCACCTGCAGGAATCCTATGGCTTCACTGCATCACATCTGTTATTGGAGGGAACATGGCCCCACCGAAATGTTCACTTTTTACCCTGTAAAGGCATCTTTTTCATTTACTATCTTAGTACTTATTTAATAAATTGTTAAAAGGAGACCCTCTTGCAATGCTGCTACTTGCTAATGAGTCAAGAGACAGTCTTCTAAACAAATGCAAAAGCTCTGTTTGGAAACATGAAGAAAAAGCAACCCAACCTATTAGAGAAAACAGTTACTTTCTGCTCACACTGTAAGCCTGAGTAGACTGGGCTGTAAGAGAATGAGGAATGTCTGCTGTGCAATATTTGTGCTTAGAACAGCTGCAGATTCTAGTGATCTAGAATGTAAGCGTGGAAGCTGGAAAAGTTATGATGAACTGATCATAAATAATCAGTAGAATTGAAAACCATGGTCGGAGAAAGAAGCTTTTCCAACTGTATTGGATTTGCAGAGCAAGATTCTGGTAGTAGGGGGTGCTACAGGAATGGCTTCTGTGAGAAGCTGCTAGAAGCTTCCCCTGTGTCCAATGAAGTCGCTGGCCAAAACTGAGCCAGTCAGTGATGGTGGTAGCACCTCTGTGATAACATATTTAAGAAAGGGAACTAAAAAACGCTAAGGGGAACAGCGGCTGGAGAGAGAAGTGAGAATATGTGAGAGAAACAACTCTGCAAACAGCAAGGTCTGTGAAGAAGGAGGGGGAGGAGGTGCTTCAGGCACCACAGCAGAGATTGTCTGCAGCATGTGGTGAAGACCACGGTGAGACAGCTGTTCCCCTGCAGCCTATGGAGGTTAACGGTGGAGCAGATATTCACCTGCAGCCCATGGAGGACCACATGCTGGAGCGGGTGGATGCCCAAAGGAGGTTGTGAACCCTTGGGAAGCCTGCGCTGGAACAGGCTTGTCGGCAGGACTTGTGACCCGGTGGGGGACCCACCCTGGAGCAGTCTGTTCCTGGAGTAAGCACCCAGTAAGAAGGACCCATGCTGGAGCAGTTCATGAAGAACTACAGCCTGTGGGAAGGACTCGTGCTGGAGAAGTTCTTTGAGAACTGCCTCCTGTGGAATTGACCCCATGCTGGATCAGGGGAAGAGTGTTTGGAGTCCTTCCCTTGAGGAAGAGTGAGTGGCAGAAACAACATGTGGTGAACTGACCACAACCCCCTTTCCCTGTCTCCCTGCACCACTTGGGAGGAGGAGGTAGAGAAAACTGGGAGTGAAGTTGAGCCTGGGAAGAAGGGAGAAGTGGGAGGAAGGTGTTTTAAGATTTAGTTTTTATTTCTCATTATGGTCCTCTGATTTGATTGGTAATAAAGTAAATTAATTTTACCCAAAACAAGTCTGTTTTGCCCATGATGGTAATTGCTGAATGATCTCTCCCTGTCCTTATTTAGACGATGAGCCTTTCATTATATTTTCTCTCCCCTGTCCCGGAGGAGGGGGAGTGATAGAGGAGCTTTGGTGGGCACCTGGTGTCCAGCCAGGGTCAGCTCACCACACCAGCTTACCAAAATGAGCACTCCCTGTAAGTAGTTATGGGATGAACAAAAGGGAAGCAAATACGCTTTTTAATCTAACAGGTGATGCCAACATGAAGGTAACTGAAATGTACAAATGGCAATGAACTGCTTTAGTTGGGGAATGAGAGAAACCAGATACAGTGACCAAGATCTATTTTAATAATTTGCTCCTTTTTTTTTTTTCCTTTTTCCCCCTTTTTTATTTCATTTTTGTTGTTGTTGAGAGGATAGTACATAGAGTAAAGAATGAAGGGACAGCAGAAAGAGGAGGACGAATGAGAATAAAAGCAAGTCTTTGTTAAGGCTTAACAGTCAAGCCAATGGTCACATATCTAAGAATGCTGTAGATTTAGCGCATGTCTGTCTTCTCCATTGTTTGTCTTAAAACAAATGACATTGTGGAGATGATAGCATATAAAGAAAAGGCTTGAGAATCTACAACTCTATTGAGTTTCCTAAAACAGAATTCAATTGAAAACTAAAGGTTGAAGGGTTATGGAATGCATTGTATTTGCATTACATTATCTAAGATTTTTAACCTTCCTCAGCTGTCTCAGTGTTGCTTTATCATCATTAAGTCTCACAAAACCCTTACACCTTTCTGGTGGAATAATTCCCTGAAGAAAACATGGATTGCCAGAAGAAATGAGTTTGTACACCATTTTTTCCCTGGAAGAATTATCATCGTCTTTATAATTATAGTTCTGGTGGGATCTTTAGGACAAACAAGAATTCCTACAACAAGAGTGGCAAAAAGTAGATGTTTAAAGCAAGAGGAGAATTTCTCTAGATCTCCAGCCTGCCCAGATTTTTCACTGTTCCTGGCACAGGATAATCAGTCTCATCCAAGTCTTGTATCATCCAAACCTCACAGCATAGTAATGAAGAAACCTGGCATTCCTTTCCCTTGGTGTCCTGATGTTCTACAGCATGACCAAATTGACAGTTAGTTCAAACATTAAAATATCCAGATTAAGAGTAATCATTCTGCAGTGCAATGAAGTTGACACATAGCCATTGCAAAATTCCTCCCAAGTCAGTACAGCTCTGCTGAGATTTGTCTTCAGAAATAAAAATGATGTAGCTGGAAAACAGCTGTCAGATATGCACACATATAAGACATTTTAGGTTGTTAGTTTTTGTTTCTTGAACATATCTGACTCGCAAGGGAAAATTCATTCTTCTTGCTGTTAACTGGGTCTTCATTAAATTACCTCAGCATTTTTTTAAAAAACAGAAATAAAATGTTCTTCATCATGGTTGGCTCAGTCCATCACACACCTGACATGAGGAGTGGTGGCAACAAAAAATGTTGAAATATAAAATGTACACTGGTGCTTTTCTTCCCTAATAAAAAAGCTTGTTTGAAATGCTGCTGCTGCACCAAAAGATAAATATTATCGTTCACATAGTTTAATGGTATTTATTCTGGAACATTGTTGAATTTATACGGCTGCCTCTTCATGTATTCTAAGATGTTTTATCTTCTCAGCTTAAATTTATGTTTCTCTCACCATGAGAAAGTGTGGAGGTTGAACTCAAGTAACTGTGAGTGCTTTCAAGGACTCTTATACATAGAAATCTACTCTGAAAATGAAACTAGCATCATTGTGGCAAGCTGTTTTCTTTTGAAATAAGAGCAACTAAATGTTTTCATCTCACAAAATTATCAGTCAATTTCTTATGAATAAAAACAGTTGAGGGACTTTTCTTCTTGAGCTTGGTCTTGGGAGTCTTTGTGGTAGAGTTAACTATGATTTCAGTGATATAGGACAGGAACACTTAATATAATAGCACCTTGGTGCATTTTTTTGCGTCATTGTAGAGTTCTACTTTGCAATAGCAAAGGTTGAAGACACTTTCACTTTGAAAGTTAATTGGCGAGTACCTTCAAATCATGCTCTGTTTGGCTGATATTTGGCTTGTCTTGGGACGGTTTAGAGTAGAGGGATCTGAATACTGTGTTGGTTGAGTAATGGATTTCTGACATACAGTTCAAATAAAACATTTTTTCAAAACCCTACGTCTTTTAATTATTTTTTATTTCCCCTTGTGTCTAAAGAAGTAATTGGATCTCTTAGTGTGGCCAAGGTGGCCACAGTTGCTCAAACATTCACTTCCTGTAGATTTTGTAGGACAGGGAGCTGTAGGAATGTCTCAGTGTGCAGGACCTGTACTACAGATGTGGCTAAATATATATGTTTTTAGAGATGTAAACCTGAAGTATTCAGAGACAAGCTGAATGGTCTTAAAGGTTTTCACTGAGCACACATGATGAGATTTGAATATTCTGGCAACACATATGGCTTCCACTGAGCCCAGACCAGCCATCACCCACCAAACCTAAGTACAGTCAGCTGTAACCTGACTTTGGAACAGACTTGAACAATATCTGTGGTTTCCTGTTGAATCTTCCTGTTCAGTTTTCATTGGTTCTGGCTTCATTTTGTGAATTGTTTTTCTGTTGCTAGACTACATTCATAATGCCTTTAGTCTATTTTGAAACAGAATAAAATTGCACGGATAAATCACCACCAGAGAAAATAAAAAAGGTGAGCATGACGTTCTGGGAGGTAAAACTTAATTACAGAGGGTTCCTAAGTAGGGTGAGAAAGGAAGAAGAACAATCTTTGACTGTGAAAGGAGTATTACAAAATGAAGGTATGAGCAGGGTGGAGCACTGGAAAAGGTTAGAAGGTGTAGGCATCAGGTACCTCATAACCACACACTGCTTTCTAGCTATGCTGGGATATGAAGGTTTTGCCCATCCATGGGAAATTCTGACCTGTATGATCTTCCTGCTCTTCTGCTGGCATTACACAAGGATTTTGTGATAGCCTGAGAATAGAAAAAGGACAGACAGAAAGAGAGACACTTTCTGTTTGTCTGCTTCAAATTACTGCAAACAACTCCTAAAAAGCTACTGGTGTTTGGAGGCACAGTAGCTCTCAGTTGGTTTCTTTCCTGGACCTATTAGCTATTACATATTTCAAAAATTTCAAAGTATGTCAAACATCCTCAGTAGAAAAAAAATATATATGATTAATAAATGTCATTGATCTTCTAAATTTGGTGATGGGAAAAGAGGTACATGTGAGAAAAACTATTAAGGAGTCCCATGGCACCCTTTGTCTTGGTCATATTAGTGACGCAGCTGCACATGCAAACAATTATTACAAGTATCTTTATCTAAAAAAAATACCCTTTTTTTAGATATCTTTATCTAAAAATATCCTCACTTATTGAAAAAAAAACTACAAAAGTCAAATAAATGGCCTTATTGACTGCTTAATAAGCTTGTTCTGTTCATGTCTAGCGTGAGAAAGAAGGATACAAAAATTACCAGTATTTTAACTACAAAGAGTCCACTGAGAAATTGTGTTTATCTATAGAAGGTGTTCTCAACACAATACTTCTTGTAAATAATCTTCAAGGAACTTTTATCAATTTTTCTTTAAGCTGAAGAAAGGGACAAATCCTAAACCAAGCATTTTGTCCAATTAAATCAGTTATGAAGTTTGATAAATTAAGCAATGCATATTACAATCTTTCTCTGCCTTTATTTCTTACCACTTCAACTACAAAGACTCAGCTTACCCAGATGGGCAGATGGCTCACATTATGAGAGGTAGAGCACATATGGCATGTTCTAGGGCATACATTGTGCTCAAATTTCTGTTTTGTTGTCATTTGGATAGTAATACAATGCCACACTGATCTTGAGTTCTGTCTTTCCCTCTTTCCCAGCTTTTTCTATGAACTTTGCTAAGACATCCTGAAAAGTTTGATCTGCTTTCATTAAGAACTTTCCATATGAGAAGTCAGGCATTAGCTGCTCCTACCCTCTCTAACCTGATCTTCAGTGAGACTTTCCTTCATATGGGGACACTTTAGATCCACACTACTCTGTTTAATAAATGAATTAATAAATAGATAAATAAATAAAAGAGTATTATATGATAAGGAATATGACCTGAATAAAAGTGAACCATGGCTTTAATACTTGTATTCCTCAAATTACCACATGTTTTATTAGTTTCATATTTCTTAGTTTTTGCTGGATTTACTTTAGCATTTGACCTGTCTGTACTATAGAATAATAGAAGCAAGAAACAGAAAAGAATTGATAAAACATTCGTGTTTAGGCTTGCGTCAGAGCAAACAGCAGGTCCCACAGCCTTTTCCATACGAGATTCTATTGCAGCTTTACACTCCTTACATCCTCTATAATCCTTAAACTAAATTTTATAAAGAAGAGTTATCAAACATCCATTGTATGGAAACAATGAACAAAAGGAAAAGCTTGTACTTACATAAGAAAGTTAGACAGTATAATGTACCAGCTCTGATATTCACTGGATCTGTCCATTAACCAAACCAATTCACTAACTAAAATGTAATTGCGTGAAAACTAATAAAGGTAAAAAGGCCCAAACCCTTCATTTTCTGCTTTGTTGTTGGGTTGAACTGGTTCATCATGAGAGCTGAGTTTACTTATGTCCAGCTGCAGATGAAATAAGTTTAAACAACAGAAGTTCTGAGATAACTTGCCTGTTCAAAGAAGATGAGTCTAANATTTATTTATTTATTTATTCTGAGTTAGCTCTCTATTCGGATAGTCAGTTGAACTGTATGTTGAAGGAGAACTAGCATGAATTGATTCAAAGCAAGTGAAGCTCTGGTAGCTAGGGCCAGCAATTCCTTTATCCCCAACACAGTACACAAGCTCTTACAGCTCCTGCAGATATGTAGGAAGACAAAAAATTCACCCCCCCCCCCCAAAAAATTGTGATNTTTCTATGAACTTTGCTAAGACATCCTGAAAAGTTTGATCTGCTTTCATTAAGAACTTTCCATATGAGAAGTCAGGCATTAGCTGCTCCTACCCTCTCTAACCTGATCTTCAGTGAGACTTTCCTTCATATGGGGACACTTTAGATCCACACTACTCTGTTTAATAAATGAATTAATAAATAGATAAATAAATAAAAGAGTATTATATGATAAGGAATATGACCTGAATAAAAGTGAACCATGGCTTTAATACTTGTATTCCTCAAATTACCACATGTTTTATTAGTTTCATATTTCTTAGTTTTTGCTGGATTTACTTTAGCATTTGACCTGTCTGTACTATAGAATAATAGAAGCAAGAAACAGAAAAGAATTGATAAAACATTCGTGTTTAGGCTTGCGTCAGAGCAAACAGCAGGTCCCACAGCCTTTTCCATACGAGATTCTATTGCAGCTTTACACTCCTTACATCCTCTATAATCCTTAAACTAAATTTTATAAAGAAGAGTTATCAAACATCCATTGTATGGAAACAATGAACAAAAGGAAAAGCTTGTACTTACATAAGAAAGTTAGACAGTATAATGTACCAGCTCTGATATTCACTGGATCTGTCCATTAACCAAACCAATTCACTAACTAAAATGTAATTGCGTGAAAACTAATAAAGGTAAAAAGGCCCAAACCCTTCATTTTCTGCTTTGTTGTTGGGTTGAACTGGTTCATCATGAGAGCTGAGTTTACTTATGTCCAGCTGCAGATGAAATAAGTTTAAACAACAGAAGTTCTGAGATAACTTGCCTGTTCAAAGAAGATGAGTCTAAGGTTTGATTTCTGAGTAGGCTGAAGTACAAAGAAGTACTACTCATGTCTAGGGATTGAATTAGACAAATATTTGTCTCTTCCTCAGTCCTCCCTCAGTCCAACCCCTCTGTCTTGGTCACACGGTCCCATCCTAGCAAATACTTTAGTTCTCATATTATTCAAGTCCATAAACAACAATATTTATATTTTCTCACACTCTCTTTTATTTTATTTATTTATTNGCTCAGGCCCAACAACATTCCTAGATGGCAAGCGCAAGTCACAAATTGTTAGCTCTATGGAGATGCATCACCTTGGCAAAAATGACATACCACTTTTTTGTTTTATCTACTCTTCTGTTTGCTCACTCATGTCTAGAAAATTTATTTTATTTTTAATCCAGACTTAGTGTGCTGGACAGATGCATTTCAACTTGCTTTGAAAAAAACATTTTTAGTTCTTTATACTCAGCAAGGTTGTTCCACAGTGTGTTGAAAGACTACTTTGACATGCAATAAGGACTCTCAACATTTTGGCTTGCAATAAATAGTGAAAATTCTCAAACTGGCTATTCTGCTTCTGTCTCAATTTTGTACTTAGTTCACAATTAGAAATTGCTCATGTTCCAAAGCACTAAACCAAACAGAAACATTGTTTGATGTGCTACAAAAATTTGCTGTCTAGATGTAATATCAACACTTCTCAAGGGAGCTGTGATTTTAATGGCCTAAATATCTACCTGTGCTGCAGTGACAGCAGGGTGGAGTACAGTTACTTTCTCCAGACAGAACAGTGCACATCTCTTGCCTTTATCAGAGATCAAAGCCTTTTGGGAAACAAGTGGCTTACTCATGAAGGAAATAGTTTGGCATTCATCAATAGCATGTGTTTGTGAGAATTTCACAACAGAGCTAATATCTACCATTTACTGGTTTTCCTCTGACCTCTGTCCAGGTCTCACTGCAATAGCAGAAAGTTCAGGGGAATCAACCTTTTCCAGCAGAACACACCTGAAGGGGCAGGGAGTACTTTTGCGAAGGTTAAATGGAAGCTTGCAAGAACTCTGTTTAAAATCCCAAATGTCAAACTGTCCATTTTAATAAAAAACTTCTTGTTGGGTTCCCTCAAAACTTCTTGCTACCAAGTTTCAATGAACAGAGTCCCACACTGAATCCCTTCCAGCTTTAGGCTGAATGCTTCTCGGTGGGTCCTTTCACCATCTGAAAATTCTAGTGCTTTGGTGCTTAAACAAGGCAAAGGAAAATGACAATTCAGTCACCCAATACTGAGATACAAGCTAATGAAAACTATAGAAAAAACAATATAGACTTTTGAATATGTGGGGATTCTTTGAGAGGGAAGAGACTTCTTTTTATCTTTCTGCATGTACTGCAGAAAACCAAAGAACTTTGCAACTATTATGCATCGGGAAAAATAGGCTAAATACAAAATATTTCACAAAGGTGACTGAGGAATTATAAAATAATTATTAAATAAATATATCATTATAATATTACAATTCTATTTTTCAGTGACCCAGTGCAGCAGGTAATAGAGAGCCCTGGATCTTTCTTCAGGTCTTTCTCACCCTTCTCAGTGCAAGGTCAGCACAGACACTTGTTTTGGGTGTGGAGAGGGAAGGGTTATTTTGGATTTAGGTATTCTGGTCCAGTTCACTGAGTGCATAATGATGTTTGGAGGGAGTTAGGTTTCACCACAAAGAAAGCCAGTGCATGTGCCCTGAGACTGCTCTGACATGTGGAAGAAAGCAACGTATGTGAGGATGATCAGGAGATTTGTTTCAAAAGCAAACATCCAGTAAAGCTGAAACATTAATATAAGCGGTACCTTGGAAACTCTTGCCATCACTGGTTTTGAATTTTGTAACTAAAGCAAGAAAAATCCTTTTCTAAACTAATTATAGCACTGAGAGCATTTTAATACTGCACATCTTTGGCTAGAATAATCCACATAGAAGAAAAAAACCACAAAACTCTTCATTTGCACCATCAAACATGTTTTAATTTGGGTGCTATATGGCACCATATCATAAATGCTATGATATTGCTATCTATTAGAGATGTCTGCTGAGACACTTCTCCAACATCTAGCTTAAATATGATTAAGAGAATTCATAGTTTCCTAAATACCAGAAATAAGTATGTATAGTAAGGGGTTAACAAATGACTATCATGACTTCCTAGTCTGATTTACCTTGTGACAGCGGAGACACTCTCAGTTTACTCCATTGCTGCCTTTTTATGCTTGTGGTTTTCTTTGACTATTAGAGATTCTCTAAAGATGGATTTCTACAGGTGACAGATAAACCCTTTTGAAATTCCTCATATCAAAAGATAAATAGCAACGCATTATCATGCAAAATGGAGTTAAAAATTCAAAGTAGACAACAATTTTTAAAAGTTTGAATTACATGGTAATCTGAGATGATACATTCCAAGAAATGTTTCATTTCACAGTGCTTCCAACATTTTAAGTGACTACCACTTAATTGCTGACAATTGATCAGAATGTTTGCTAACATTTATCAACTGCCAATATCTAAGTTCATGTGCCAAATTCTGCAGCATCACGTATTCTTAAGCTCAGTGGTAAAGGCTACAACATTTTTGCATTCTTATGCATTTGTCAGTCCTTTTCCAGCTGCTAAATAACCCCACAGAACTGAAGCTGACTAGTGTAGGGTTAAGAAGATGGCACTAAGAGCAGATGAGAATGAGTTAATTTTAGAGTAGTTATTGGGGTGGGCAACTGGATGGAATTTAGGGCATTTCAGCCAGACAACCAGAGTGAAAATCTGGGCTATTTCTACTCTCTCTTCATGGCAGTAAAATCTAATTTCACATTTATGGAAGGAAGAAAAATGCTACTTGAGTAGGTTTTGCAGCATTACTCGTGTATGCTTTCCATGGTCCTAAGAGAAATTAAGAGACCTACTCTGCATAAGTATACTATTCCTTTATGTTGTGATCTGACATAGACTGTGGTAAAAAATAGGTGAACTTCAGTAAGAGTTGCATACTAAAAGCCTTACAAGTTTGCAGAGGACATAACACAGCTCTGATGCTGAATGTGACCACTTGAAATGCATGTGCTTGAAAAATTAGCTTTTTTTTCCCATAGCTCATTGTTCACTTTAATATAACCAATAACAGAAAACAATTTCTCAGCTGCAATTTAGCAAGATCCCAAATAAAAAGCAAAAGATATATTTGAAATTATATTTAAAATCTGAAAGTGATCAAAATGATTAAAAAGAAAAAATCAATGTCTCTCTGGAACATCAAGGGCAGCAAACTGCAACTGTGATCAACACAAAATAACGCCAAGGAGTCCCTCACTGGGATACAGCCGAGCTGAGGCTTTTGTATGAACATTGCAATTGCAAATATATTTGGAAGTCTAATTTCATTCTATTTTTTCCAGCATATGAGGTCAGTCATGCAAGATATATTGAAGGCTGACAGGCAGAAAGATAGCTTTCTGTCTCTCTCCCCTCAAAGCATTTTAATGTAATGGAGAGTCTGTCATAACCTTTTCTGCATAGCTACATATACAAGTATGACTCTATACATTCAGGATTGCATAGCAGGTGGCTAAATATAGCCTCTTTGGATTTGTGTTGTTCTCTTCAGTTTTCACTGTCTCCTGTATCTGTCCATCACCCTCTGAAGGCCTTTCTGCTCAAAGAAAGGTCGGGATAGATCTGAGACTTTAGCTGAAAACCCTACTGCATTTCATTCTTCAGACTTGACACAGCTGAACCAATCTTCCAAGTTGAGACCGTATTTGTTGACTGGAACTTTTTCTCCTGCACAGACAGCAGACGCAACAGCAGCAGACATCATAACAGTCCTCTTACCTTGCCCAGAAGTCTTCTTTGCACTTCTACTGTATATTTTATACTCAGAAGACAAATCGTGATTTTTGTGAGACTCAGTCACAGCAACAACAGTGACCTGGCACTGGAGTCCTCATAGCAGAGAAGACAGTAGAGACAGTACTTCAATCGTCTTGTAAATTGATCTGAAAAGTTTGGACACCAAAAAGGTACACCTTTTGAGTGTCATCAATGTACAGAATAGGAAGGAAAAAAAAAAAAAAAAGCACTCTCAAAAATATCCAACTAACTGGCTAAGGCTCAAGCCAGATTTGCAATTCATTCAGAACATGTGATACTAACCGTATACAATATAGTCCATAAAACTTTTTATGTTCATTCCACTGTCACAAAATGCAGTGCAGGTAATCTGCTTGGCAAGCTATCATTTACTAAGTATCCCCTCAGATACCTAGTAACTAGTATTTCCATATAACTGCATGCACAAAACTGAGGTTTGCTGTGTTTAAACCTGCCTGTCTGATTTCTGAATATTAGGTGTTCACTTGTGAGACCTACAAGAGCTCGTCTGAAATGACTGTACATGATTATGCAGCATCTGTTCTTTTTAAAGTTGGCCTCATAAACAAATTGGAACTGCCAGTAGAAGATTCATATACAAATATAATTCAGTAAGAGTTCCTGAAAATGGAAAAAATGCAGATTATTTTTATTTTATTAAAATTCCCCCAGTTCTGAGCTTCAGGACGTGTACGCAGAATTTACCAAACCACAGTTTTAAAAAGATTAGCAGCTACAAAGAGATGGAAGGAATAAGATACAGAATGTCACTTTGGTACATATTTCCTATGCACCTCTTTGAAAGGCTTTAGGATTGTTTGAAGATTAGTCAGACCAAAATTTTCTTTTAATGACAGGCAGTTCCTTCAGGTGTCTGTTGCAGAAAGCTATTTAGAGCCTTCTGATGTACTGCGGGTTTTATAGCTATACATAATTATTACCCATGGTGAGCAAAAAAATCCACAGCCAACTAACTGCTTGGATGCTTAGCATACAGTATCAGAACAAGCAGCAAGGCTGTTAAAACTGCTGGGACTCATTTCCCACAATAACAGTTTATACTGTGTGATTGCCAACCTAAAAATATCCCTTTCCTCCACACATTCTCCATGCAAGGTGTAATTTATCTGCTTTCTGATGGCTCTCGTTTTATACTTCAAAGATGATAACTTTAACTGTAACACCATGTATACAAGCTATCATTCCACATTCTGCAAATAAAAAATCGAGCAATTCTCACCCTGCTGTAATATTAATATATTACTTCCTGCTTTTACTGTACACAACACACCATGCATGTCTCCCTGTATGGGCAATTCGTTCATTAGCTCATCTTCATTTACTAAGAGGCTGGAATGGTTGCTGACAGGAAATACATTCAAGCACAAACCATTTGACTTAATTAATATTTAACAGGCAGCCTACAGAATTGCAGATTAACTCACCTGTATCTAAATAATAGGCTTACATGTTGTGTTCAGATGCACATGCCTTGCAATGAACTTTATGAGAAAAACAACACACAACAATAGCCACCAAAGAAATCAAACAAACTTAATAGCATAAAAAATATTTCCATATCCAGATATTTCCATAAGCCATTTTGTTTCCTCTCTAAATATGATTTGTAACTAAGGAGTTTCTTCCTAATATCTAATCTAAATCTTCCCTCTTTTACTTTAAAGCCATTACCTCTTGTCCTATCACTACACTCCCTGATAAATAATCCCTCCCCATCTTTCCCATAGACCTCCTTTAAATAATGAAAGACTGCTATAAGGTCTCCCCAGAGCCTTCTCTTCTCCAGGCTGAGCAACCCCAACTCTCTCAGCCTGTCCTCACAGAAGAGGTGCTCCAGCCCTCTGATCATCTTAATGGCCTTCCTACAGGCCCATGTTCTTCTTATTCTGGGGGCTCCAGGGCTGGACACAGTACTCCAGGTGGGATACCATGTGGTACCAGTTCCAGCACCAAACCTTGAGGAGCCCCAGTCCTCACTGCTTGCCACTCGGACATCAAGCTGCTGACCACAACTGTTTGAGTGTGGCCATCCAGCCAATTCCTTATCCACCAAGTGGACCATCCGTCAAATCCACGTCTCTCCAATTTAGAGACAAAGAAGTCATACAGGACAGTGTTAAATGCTTTGCAAAAGTCCACATAGATTATGTCAGTTGCTCTACCCTTATCCAGAAATGCTGTGACGCTGTCATGGGTGGCCACCAAATTTGTCAGGCCCG
>VXAK01004943.1:194-12470 GCA_013399435.1 Arenaria interpres
GATGGAAAGGCTTGATATGGAAGCCTATTATTTGCATTGGTAGCTAAGAACAAGCCCTAATGCAGACTTAAATTTTCCTCCAAATTAATGACTTGAAGATGCCTTCTTTCCACTTCTCATTATTTTGCTAGAGGTGCCATTCAGAATTGATTTTTGATAAATTCAGCCCAGTGCCGCTGTGACTACTGCATAGGTACAGTAGCTTTAAATATTTATATTGTGCTGCTGGTGATAATTATTATTCCAACTCAGTATAGTTTTAATGCATTTAAATGTCAGTGTTTCTCAGTTTAATTCATCATGCATACGTTCAGATGCTTGTATACATATATTCAGTATGCATCTCCAAGGACCTAAAAAGACCTATTCGTATTTTAGCAGCTGTGAGAAAGTGAGGACAGATTTCCTTTACATTCCTAACTGTAAACATTAATTAGGTGCTTGACACTCATTAATGATTAAAAAACTCTTTGTAAAATAATCCATCATAATTCTTTTATCACTATGCCAACCCAAAGAACTATTTCATTGTACTGTGGTATCTCTGATGGGAAAGTTAAAAGCAATGTGTTAAAATAAAATCCATTTATTTACTCAGTTTGTTTCCATGGGAAAAATGTGTTTTTGCTGTGATATCTAGTAAGTTTCTGAATACAAGAATGTCATGCCTTATTATCTGTTTGTATGCATTTGTTGAAAAGCCATTATGCAGTTGCCTATATATTCAGTGTGTCTTCTCAGGCTTAACCATTGCAGCAGAACAGAATCTCAAAAACAAGAACTTGAACATTTTCTACAAAATATTAATAAAATGCTGAGGGTTATCACACATATACACACAAAAAGAGCTCATTTTCACAAACGAAACTGGAATGCATTTAACCTTGGCTTCCCAAATGGTGTTATCTGCAATTGTTTGCTTAAGCAAAGCACAGAAGAAAGGAACATCACATTCCCAGGAGGCCTGACAAGTGATTTCCAAGGTCAGGCGTATGCACAAAAGAAACAACAGCTCCTCACTCTGTGTCCTCCTTATGCTACCTGTGACACTGCCTCTGTTTGGTCCCCTCGAAGGGTTATGAAGGCTGCCACGTAGAATGGGTCTGGTGCTGTCCAAAACGTGAGACTGAAGCTGCCGCTTGTCAGTACACAGCTAAGAGTTCAGAGAATTCCTCTATTGATTTTCCTGGTGTGACTCCACCCTGGCTGTTTTCTCAGCCTAATGCTGCATCTCCAGAATGTGTAATAGTAATTGACCAGAACAGAGTGTCAGGACTAATTAATGTCCTCTCGTTATTGGTGAGAGCACTGGTTTTCAAAGAATGTCCAAGCTGTTATTGATGGCATTTAATTAAGGTACAATCTTATCTAAATAATCAGTGTGTTGTAAAATAGAAGAGTCAAACTCTGTAGCTGCAATAAGCCAAACATAACATGCACAACCACATTTGCACAGAACACATTTAGACATTTTTGCAAGTCATGAGAAATTTAGGAAATTAGTAGGGTTTTTTAGCTTTTACAAGGCATGTGAAAGCATTCTATGCCTTCTAAATGGATTTACTCTAACTGCCTAATTCATTATGCTAAAACCATGAAGCAATTTCCTGTTCAAAGCCCAGCTCACAGGCTCTCTGTTGTCAAGTATTTGAATTTCAGATTAGAAATGTGTTCATTTGGATAGCATGAAAGGAAAGCTTTGTTGTCAGCTTTGCTTTATGTTCTGCCAGCAGCCAAATCCCTCTTCTTCAGCAGTCACCAGCAAAATACCAGACCTCCACTCTGGTCTCAACTATCTTGAAACAAACACAAATGCCTTTGGCCTTTATGGCCTAAACACTGGTTTGAGGTTTGCTGTTCTTCCCTCTCCCTTAATATTTTTTTAGGGATTGTTTCTGACAGATGATATCAGCAAATGTTTAGATTGCACCGAGTTTTTCTCATCCCTGCAGAAGGGCAGGAGAGGGAGGGGAAGAGCATTTCCACAATGGGGGAGAAGAGCCAGGGCATTTTGTCCTGTTAGAAGCTCTGGAGTTTGTAAGGGAGAAGCAAGCTGAGGTGGCTGCAGCCCTTTTACCCCCAGCATGTTTCCAGCTATCATCTATGTTGAATTTTAACTATGCTGCTGTTTGCTTGTTAGCAGCTATTTCTTTGCCGGCTTGGAAAAATATACAAACAGCTGACAAAAGTCAGGGGCTGTGTTTCATACAGAGTAAAACAAAGTTACCTAGTACAGCCCAAAGGACAAAAAACCCCAAGCATTCGTATCTGTGCCTATAGTATGGAAGTAAAGAAATTCTTGCCACATTTCTCATAGAAAATAGTTTTCAGAGCTTTATGCTACTTCTGCTAGGTTTAGGGTCTACACTGTGGAAGGACAAGCCCAGCACATCCTTCTATTAATTAAAAGCAAACATTTACACAAGGAATGTTGTAACCCAAACATGAACTTTAGTGGTTGTAACATAGCTGGAAGCAAAAATAATTACTTGCAGCTATAGAAGACATTGAGATATTTCTAATCCTTTTGCTTTTGAATACAATAACCCCTATGTAGTCATAATAAGCTCTTCAGTATAGGAAATGGTAATAGAAGATCTCTCTCCTGATACTGAGGCAGTGCAAATAATTGATTTCTCAGCTGAAGAGATGAAGTGAAAGAAGAAGAAGGAAAAAAAAAAGGTTCAATCCAGGCTGAATTTAAATTTTCTTCTTTTTCTTGCATTAATTAAAACAAGCAGAGATATGAAGCATTTCATCCAGCCGGGAATGTCCTGCTGGACTCTGACTGAAACATTTCACCCTGGGCACCAGAGAGGAATGCTGGAGTCACCCAAGGAAAAGGCAGTGGCAATGGGACTCTTCCCCTCCCACCTGAGGTTCTGTCCTGGGAGGTGCCCACACTGCAGGCCCAGAAGAGGACAGAGGATGCTGTTACCTCCAGCTACAGCTCACTGCACTGGAGCTTGTGGGTTCCTTGGGGGGCAAACACTTACAATTCTTTCCTCTCCATAATTCCCTCTGTAAAACTCTGCCTGCCAAACTAGGCTACGGGAGCCCCAGGTTCCCAGTCCTTCTCCATCAGGTGAAAGGTACCTGAGTCAACACTTTTCATCTGGCATAAAGAATTACCCCAGCAACTGGAGGTGACTGTCCCAATCAGCGGTTTAGAGACACCCTAGGGAGTAACTTTGTAGAGTCGTTTAACAACCCTTTAGTTTCTATGCAAAGTGACACAGACCCCAAAAAAAAGGATTGAAAGAGCCCCTCCTCTCCGAGCCCAGAGACTGCTGGGGAGTTCATCTCAGTTCATCGAAAGTGGGAGGTCTCTGTTGAAATCCCTGTCCAAAATCAGGCACAAAGCAGGTTTCTGTTTCAAAGTCTGGCTCCCGGGAGAGTGAGCACAGAGTATTTCACCCAGCTCTAAATGACACATTGTTCCAACATGTGTTTCCAAGTGTTAAAAGTGAGGACAAATGAAGGCATACCGCTATGCCCATTGATAAGGATCCTGGCACCCTCTTTCATGGTTAGCAGAAATGAGCCTTAAAGCCTGCAGAGTTTAAATTCTCTAATTCAAGAATTCTCTTGTACTCCAATTGTGGATGCTTTACAATACTTAAATGCAAATAGTATTCAGGTCAGGTTTCTGACTGGCTGCTAAATACCCTCTAGTTCTCTCATGGAATTTGTTTCCTCAACTTCGGATTATATGAAGAGAATTAGAGAGCATTAGTATACATTATATAAATGTTAAATAAGAGTGCTAAGAATTCAGGTCCAAACCATTTTAAGTTAACAATGACATAAAACTATTATGTTGCAAATAACATACTCAAGCTCTTACCAGTGCTCACACTTTTATTACCCTGGAGCACAACAATTTTACTCTACATGTAAGTCCTTCTACAGTGCTGTAGGTAAAACCAAGCTTCACAATCCCTAATAACTTTACCAAACTCAATCATTAGGCACATTCTGCAGCTGTCAGGGCAGTGTGGTTGCCATAAGATACAACCCTTTCAAAAGAACACAGGCTGCTGTTTAAAGGACAAAATCCTAAATTTTTTGTTAGGACTCCTTCATGATAAAGAGTTTGGATTCAAGTTACCATGAGTTTGTTATGTCCAATCAGGTGGTGCATGTCCAGAGAGAGAGAGAAAGGGATTCCCACCACAGGAACGCACGCAACATTTTTTTCCGCTACGTTGTCGTTGATACTGAGAAACGGAGCAGCAGCAGGCACATTGGGCTCTTTTGTCTTAAAATCCAGAAGCATAAAAGTGTGTAAAGGAGTCTATTTTCACATTACAGCCCACAGAATCTGTATATTTAAGCAATCAGACATCTAATTAAAAGACATACAATATAGGGCCTAAAGCTATCAAGCTAAAACCCTTCTCCTCCTCGCTACCTATTCAGAAGGTGAATAGGTAAGAAGTGACTATGGTGCAAGTTTGACACCCCAGTCTAGCCAAAACAACATCCCTTGCCACTTCTAGGGGAGGACAGGTGATACACAATAATGTTGGAAAGCTGCTTTACAGAAGAGGACGTAGGGGTCCTACTGGAGCCAGTATGCATCAGCAATGTGCCCTTGCTTCAAAGACATGAATGGTATCCTGGGCTACATCACACAAAGCATTACCAGCAGGTAAAGGGAGGTGATCCTTCCCTCTGAAAATCAAGAAACACTTTTTCACTCTGAGCATAAGCAAGCACTGCCACAGGTTGCCCAAAGAGGTAGCAGAGTCTCCATCCTTGGAGATATTCAAAAGCTGTCTGGATATGGTCGTGGGAAACCAGCTCTAGGTGACTGGCTTGAGCTTGGAGGTTGGACTAGGTGACCTCAAGAGGTACCTTCCAACCTCAAATATTCTGTGGTTCTGTATTGCTTGCATTATGCTTTAGTCCATTCTTCAAAAGCATCATTCTTTAGGACTGAGTGTTGGGGTTCACTGGTATGCTGTTAGGCTATGTTTAAGTGGAAAAAAGGTGTGGGTATGGATCTGTTTACACATATAGAAATATATTCTTTCGTATTGTATACTCATACATACACACACAAAGATTTGTCTATAGCATAACTAGCTAAAGAGGTTTTTTAAGTATCAGATGTGTTGCAATTTCTTCTGATTTCTACTGTAACACAAAGCTGATATGCAAGGTGACCAGCATCTCAGCAGAGGAAAGATGTATTTCCATCACTATGCTGCCCATGCAGCTGCTGGAGTCCCACTGCTCCAGATTTATGACTGCATGAGAACAACTGCTTCAACAAGCCCCTGGCAAACCTTGTCTTATGGAGAGTTCTCCCAGTCAACTAGTACTGATACTTGTAAATAGTAGTCTGGTGCTAGTTCAGACTGTAAGACAATACTGCTGTAGTAAGGAGTAAGGATTAAATTCAAAGAGTGAACTTCAGCTTTCCCCAGCCTTATTGTCTGGTTAGGAACTTATTACACCCTGTAAGTGTCTGCATCAGCAATTTAATTAACTAATAAAAAAATTACATTCAAATGCTTTCTAATACAAAGTAACAGTTTAGTCTGACAGCAAACATAAACGCTCCTGCCATGATCACTTAAAAGATGAGCAGGCTCTCCTTTAGAGGAAGACAGCTTTTTCAACATTATGCAGGGGATGTGGTTTTGTCCTCTGCTATTGCTTGCTTCCGAATAAAATGAGACGTAATTATTTCTTTGTGTTATCTACCTTCTGATATCCTCTGCCATAAACTCCTTCCTTATGGAGTCCCTGATCTTAATCTGTTTCCCCCTTTTACAAATCACATTAATTAATCTGACTGGTGTCTTGTCCATCTCAGCAGTCTTCCTGAAAGATCAAGACCAGGCTAGTTACACAGTCTCAGGATGACAAGCACAGAGCCTGTCAAAGAGGTCTCAGTTCCCACGCAAAAGGACAGTTTAATTGCTCTACAGCACATTGCTTCAAGATGCAACAAAGGAGAGAGTGGATTTGAGGGACTCATCTTACCAGAATCAGATGGAAGGTATTACAGTACAGCCTACGCTGGATTTAGAAACAAAATGTAGTACAATAGCACAATTTTGCTGTCCCACCAGGTATTGGATATTGTATTTCATTAAGATGCAACAAATGAGAGACTATTTCAACACCTGCAAAATCCAAGTCCTGACATTTGGCTCACCTGCTTACATGTCCGTTGTGCTTATCCAGAAAAAGGTTCTTCCCATATGGGTTACTGAAAAGCGTTATGTGTTACAGTAGTTTAACTGTTAAAAATAAGTAAGGCAGAATACACGGTGTATAAAGAGACAAGTATATAAATGACAATGTCCTGTCATTCTCTTTCCTAGTAAATGGGGAAAAAAAAAGGACTGTCTAGCTAGACAACTCTTATTCAGAACAAGCTGTTAACACAACTGTGAAAGCTACAGAATGCAAGGAAAAGTCAAGGAAGGGGGATTTAAAAAAATATTTCTGGAACTATACACATACAAGCATACATTTATGTTTGGCAAATCTTGCTTGTGTAGTATAGCATGCAGGTAGTACCACAGAAATAAAATCAAAGCAGCAGTGATTTTTTTAAGCAAACTGGCAAAGTAATATATCGTGCCATAGGAAGACATGGCCTGCATAAACAGAAAGTACGCAACACACTGTATTTTTGAGAAAACCTATTAACATGCCAAAGATCATATTTGGCACTGTCCCGCATGACATCCTGGTCTCAAAATTGGAAAGTCATGGATTCAATGGATGGACCACTTGGTGGATAAGGAACTGGCTGGATGGCTGCATTCAAAGGGTTGTGGTCAACGGCTCAATGTCCAAGTGGTGGCCACTGACGAGTAGTATTCCTCAGGGGTTAGTACTGGGACCAGTGCTATTTAACATCTTTGATGGAGACATGGACAATGGGATAGAGTGCACCCTCAGCAAGTTCGCTGATGAGACCAAGCTCAGTGGCGTAGTCGACACGCTGGAGGGAAGGGATGCCGTCCAGAGGGACCTGGATGGGCTGGAGAGGTGGGCTCATGCAAAACGCATGAAGTTCAACCAAGCCAAGTGCAGGGTTCTGCATCTGTGACATGGCAATCCCAGGCACGAATACAGCTTGGGCAGAGAACACTTGGAGAGCAGCCCTGAGGAGAAGGACTTGGGAGTGCTCATGGATGAGAAGCTCAACATGAGCCAGCAGTGCGCGCTGGCAGCCCAGAAAGCCAACCACATCCTAGGCTGCATCAAGAGAAACGTGGCTAGTAGGGTGAGGGAGGGGATTCTGCCCCTCTGCTCTGCTCTCATGAGACCCCACCTGGAGCACTGTGTCCAGCTCTGGAGTCCTCAGCACAGGAAGGACATGGAGCTGTTGGAACAGGTCCAGNACTGTGAGAGTGGTGAGGCACTAGAACAGGTTGCCCAGGGAAGCTGTGGCTGCTCCATCCCTGGAAGTGTTTAAGGCCAGGCTGGATGGGGCTTTGAGCAAGCTGGTCTAGTGGGAGGTGTCCCTGCCCGTGGCAGGAGGGTTGGAACTCCATGATCTTTAAGGTCCCTTCCAATTCTAACCATTCTATGATTCTATGATTCTATATTTATGCAACTCTGAGTTGCCTCAAACTAGCAAGACAGAGTTTTGTTGATTTCTTAATGAGATTTCTGCCAGCGTTCAAAGAGAGCCAGCCTGGGCTTCAGGCTAGAACTCAGACACTTCCAAAACTCCATAGATTTGTGAGGCCTTTGGAGAAAGTTTCCAAAACAATCACAGCAGACTTTCCTTTTCAGTTCTCAAAAAAAAAAACCCGCAAAACCCAACAGGTAGTAAGTCAGGTGTCCTCAGTTTTGTGCTGTGCTGTTTCTCTGGGATGGTAATGTATTCTGGGATGCATAAGGTAACGCAAAGCCTGAAGTGAGATACCAGCAGGACAACACAGACTGACTGACAGAAATCCAAATCTCTCCTGGTCGAGCACGACCAAAATCGAGGGGGCTTTGGTCACCTGTTTAGAAGAGATTGGATAACGGAAGACCTACTGAGAAAAAAAAAATAAAATTAGTCAATGGAAGTAGTTTGGGTTTAGGAAGGGACATGAATGCAGGTCGGGAGAAGAGAAGGAGGGCGGGGAACAACCTGTTTGGGTTACAAGGCAAAAGTGAGACTTCAAAAAGTTCAAATAAGCACCTGAACTTTGCAAACCATACAATTAGAGAGTCAGACTTGGAAACCCTTTGATGTTTGCCCTGCAGTACTTTCGGCCGGGTAAAAAAAAGACCTGGAGGCTCAGCAAATGAACAGCAACCTTCTCCTAACGCTCACAAGATAAGAGCCTACATCACACATCGCAGAAGCACAAAATCTCCTCCTTTTGGCAGGTGTCGTTGCCAGGCAACTGATCCACTCTGCAACACAGGCTCTGATCAGGCGGGATTCTGATTAACCCATTAGCTTCTCAATTAAAATTCTAATTTGGGAGCTGCATGGGGACAGGTTTAGGAACCCTGTGCATGTGGGACATCCCACCCGGGCACAGGAACACACAGGCATTGCTCATTGCCAGGGCTTGGGAGACAAGGTTTTGCCTGAGAGCGCTCCGCCACAGCAGAGGGTGTGCCTCTCAAAACTGACAAACAAAAGATGAGGGAAGGAATAATAACCGTGATGAAGGAATGTGAATTATTCATAACAATTTAATGTGAGCCACCAGGGGCTAACAGGGAGAGAGTTTAGTTTTGTGTCGTAGGATGAGTAGCTGCTCAGCTGCACTTTGGTGGGATCTCATCCATACTGTTCACAAGATGACAATTTTACATCATAAGAGGTCCCCTGATGGCATGTATTAATTTATAATAAAGGAAAAAGGAAGGGAGTATTTTTGTGTATCACGCTAGTAAAACACACAAACCACTCCCTCAAGGCACATATGCACATACATTAAAACGTTAGCTATGGCACCAGAGTTAATAAGAGCTATGGCATACGACACAACTATTCACACGACATTTCACAGTAACCCAAAGGCAACTCTTGACACTCACAGTACTCTTAAGACGTGGAACCACACAGCCCAAATGTGAACAGGAAAAAGTGAAATTATTGGATGTCTGACACATGCTCTTGAAAAATGAACAGTAAGGCCATGTCCACATAAGTATCCTTTCACAAGGAAAATATTTCATGTAAGAAGTGCTGTGCATCTTTTAGTGTATTTATCAACACATTCATTACTTTAGTCCACAGGGATGAAATTATGTAAGCATTGAGCAATGTAAATGTATGTGGATTTAGTTGAGGCAATAGTCTGGCTGAAAACTAGTTCATTTTTTTGCAAGAGCATATTATTACACTCCTCTGTTCCTTCAAATCAAATTCATTTCTGATTATGTTTACCTAATGCAAATAAGTATCTGTTAGAGTTTTTGTTCTCTCTCCCTCTGTTCTTCTCTTGCTGTACAGAATAATAATATAAAACAAATGGTTGCAAAGTTGAAGACAGCAGAGCATTTGGAACTACACTCTGACACGCATAATCTGAGGGAAAAAGGAAAAAAAATTCAGAACCCTTTGAGGTCTAACAATTGCTAACTATTCTTGAATAGTACTGTGTTTCAGAAAACACTGTAACGAATTAAGTAAATAAATGAAAAAAATAAAATTTTAGTTAAAAATGAACAAAGACTAAACTATGAATGACAATAAATGCTAAGCATTAGAACATTTGGACTTATTTTTCCCAGTTGTGTTGCAGTGGACAAATCACAGAGTATTCCTTGCTGTCTCGATATAATTCAGGAGGTTTGCAGTTAGAAAAAAAAGCAAAATAATGCTGTTTTGAAGCTTTTTTGGATATTTGTTATCAGACCACTTTACAGAGTGGAAACAGAGCTTTAGCTTGGGGAAGAAGTTTGATCATTTGAGATATGCTTTTATACCTTTTCTTTCTGTATTTCATCTGAATCTTAACTGGCTTTTCTTCTTCCTGAAACTTTGTCACCTATTACCTTTAGCTTAAAATAGCACAGCTGATTATTGTGAAGATAGAGACCCAGGCCATGAGATGCAGCAGAAGATCCTCTCAGACATATAAGATGAAATCTTGTGAGATGTCACCCTTTCAGTCCCACTGGGATTTAAAAACATTTTGTTTCCATCTAACATGCATAAAAATGAATACGTTTTTCTGAGAAGAAAGTATTTTATCTGCTCTTTTTTTTTTTTTTTTTCCCTGTGATACTATTATACCAAGGCAAATAACAAGTAATATACCTATTAAATTCTGGTTTGGCATAGAACAGCCAAAAAAGAATGAAACATTTTCATGTCCTCCACTGGGGAATACTCTTCTACCTGCTCCCTACCATTTTGATTTTTGTTAGAGCTTGAAATAGTTGGAAGAGAATAGCTCAGTTTTCTTCTATGAAGTTTTATTCAAGTTTTATTACCTCTTCAGTCCGTAGAGACCAGTTCAATGGTTTTACACGCAAACTTCAGAGATCTGCAAAAATGAATTCTGCCTATTTATGCCTTTTGCCTACATGTCACACTCTTGGATTTATTTGCAATTGAGTGCTAGAAGGAGTACACAATAATTATACCTTTTGAATTTAACTTTAGATGGTGATTTGTTATAGTATCAGAGTGAAATAAAAGGCTGATTTATAGACACAATAACGTGATTTGTATGGCAATAATATTTTATTTACAGAAAACACAGAAGACAAAATGTAGCAAGAATTACAACTGGGAAGTTTTACATTATTTTTTTTTAATTACAGACCAGACTGGCAAAGAAAAAATATCTTGCAGTAAATATGCTCAAACTATTTTTGATTGCCCAGCAAAACTTTTGTCTAATTACTGAAAAATAAATATGCCATAAGGGTCATAGGATAGCATTGCTGAAAGGCTGAAATGCAGATTTGCTGTGGAAATGTTTTCTGTGGTTTTTACGGTGAAACACATCCATATTACCAGTATAGAAACCTGACCCTTGGTACTTAATGCTTATACCTCTACTGCATGAACGGCAGAAACCTTTCTATTGCTGGTGAAAAAAGTTATTGGGTGATGTTTCTTTACTTGGCAGACTTCAGAATTCATGGTCATAGATCAAAAAGTATTTCTCATTTACTTCCAAATGAGAAAATACCTCAGATTCAAGTAATGAACAATTATTTTGCAGTGATAAGGACATGCAGAGAAACACTTGAGAAATATCTCTCTGTGTCTCCAGAATTTATTTGAACAATTAAAAAGCAGAAAATTTACCGTTCTGTTCTGACATAAACCAATGTAAGTCCAAAATGATTGAGGGAGCAGAATCCTAGAATATACTGGGGCCTTATGCCCCTCTCTGACAAGAAGAAGTGATTTCTAAAAAAAAACCTGGATGGATATAATGGGAGGCGTTAACGCAGGGACTTCAGAAGTAAAAGAAGGTGCATTTGTTAGCTATATGGAGCTGCTCAGTCCTAATCAGTGGTGGCCCAAAAATCAATATCAGCTCCAATGCAGACCATTTGCTTACTGTTTTGAGATTAGAATAAATACAAAATCTTCCTAAGACTATAACCTTTGCACTATTCAATTGCCTTTCCCTTCTACTTCCTTTTCACTCAAGCTTTTTCTGAACAATGATCCAATCATCCAGAATATCACTATTCTCTTGTGTGTTCTGCCTTTCAGACTCTTCATTTTTTTGATACAAAATGTGTATATGTGGTACTAAAATGACAAATATTTTTAATGATGACATGCTTGACACACCAAATCATTTTTCTATAAAATAGTGCGTGGGTCCTGCAAATGGCAGCCCTTCAGGCGCTCATGAATAAATGAACGAAAGCAAAGCATATGGAGCTGCTAGTGCTGTTCAGATTTAGCAAAAGTGGACTCCAGACCTGTAGGCTGACTGACAAAGACTTTTGCTCAGTTTTAAAATGAGAAAGAGTCAGTAGCATAGGAGGACCCTACTACAGGCCTAAACCTGAGATACAAAAAAGTCCTGATCTTACTTCAATAACGAAGTGGCTCCACTCTTTCTGAAATATATTTGTCTGCACAAAAAATACATTTCTGGCATTGACCTACATCAGCTCCACCATGGTTTACATACACCAATTATTTCTTGAGATTTAAAGTAAAAATGATAATTTTTGATGACCTAGTTTTCCAACTAGACTGATGGTTCCTTAGGAGGATTTTACATTAAATATTTCTTTCTGGACTGAAACAATAAAATAATTCATTTTCAGACAATCTTATTTGAGTGCCATGGAAAGTGAAAATAGATT
>VXAK01004944.1:4939-38937 GCA_013399435.1 Arenaria interpres
CACGTTCCTGTGCACCCTGCTCTGGGTGGACCTGCTCTGGCAGGGGGTTGGACTAGATGATCTCCAGAGGTCCCTTCCAACCCCATGTGATTCTGCTGCAGTCAGGACTGCAGTACCGAGCTCGGGCACGGCAGGGCAGCACATGTCACGACATCGCTCGGCCGGAGAAGCCGTGTATGTCGGGACAGGAGGGATGAGGCGGGGGAGGGACGGCCGGAGGGGCAGAGGGGCCCGTGTCCTCCAGCCGCTCCCCGGGGGGGTGCGGGCAAACCCCATCTTCCAGGGGTTTTTCCCTGGGATCTTTCCCTGGCGCGGATCGGAAAAGGTGAAAGGCGAACGGTTCCGCTGCTTTTAGCACTAAAACTTTTGGTCACCCTTTCGCTTTAGCCGTGAAATAATGATTTTTTTTAGCACCCGTTAGGTGTCAGGAGCATTTCTGGGGTCCGGTGCCAAATGGGCACCAGGGAGCTCTGCGGGAGAATAAATCAATGCTGGGCACTGGCTGGCGAACAGGAATTCAGCCGTATGGCAGCACAGTGATAGGGGTATTTGTTGGGTTTTTTGTATCTTTTGGGAAAAAATGAGGTATTCCAGGGGGTTTGTGGGAGTTGGTGTTCTTTGTTATGCTTTCTTTCTTATTTTGGCAACTTGTTGCAAGCAAGCAATTCCTCCCCGCTCTGCCTTTCGCTTCCCCTCCTGTTCTTCCCAGCTGCACACAACAAGAGCCAGGCCAGAGGCTGGTGGCCACAGCCGGTGGCTGCCCCATGCCAGCACTGGTGGGGTGTCCCAGCAAAGCCAGGACAGCCCAGGTAGGACACACCGGGCACTGGGGAACTCTGTGGGAGAATAAAGCAAAACTCAGGGCAGGCTGATGAGCAGGAATTCAGTCGTATGGCAACACAGAGATATGGGTATTTGGTGGGGTTTTGTATCTTTTTGGAAAAAATGAGATGTTCCAGTGGGTTTGAGGGTTTGAGGGAGTTGGTTTTCTTTCTTATGTTGTTTTGGCAACACGTTGCAAGCAAAAAATTCCTCCCTGGTCTACCTCTCTCTTTCCCTTTTGTTCCTCCCAGTTGAACGCAGCAAGAGCTGGGCCAGAAACTGGTGGCCACAGCCAGTGAATGCCCCACACCGATGCTGGTGGGGTGTCCCAGCAGAGCCAGGACAGCCCATGTAGGACACACCGGGCACTGGGGAACTCTGTAGGAGAATAAAGCAAAGCTCAGGGCAGGCTGGTGAGCAGGAATTCAGTCATATGGCAACACAGAGATATGGATATTTGGTGGGATTTTGTGTCATTTGGGAAAAGTGAGGTGCTCCAGAGGGTTTGTGGGAGCTGTCAGCCATTCCCTTTTGCGGCAGCAGCCTGGCCAGCGCCGGCCACCACCAGCCCTCCTCAGGCAGGGAACCTAGGGGACAAAGGTGACGTGTTTTAAACCACCTGAACCCGTGGCAGATCGCTGTTCTGCTGAGTTTGGCCAAGGTATTTGTGATCTGGCCCAGCCCCGCTCTCCCACACCCACGGGGAGTGTCTGCCCAGGGCACCGGGTCCCTCCTCTCCCTCTCCCACCAGCAGCCCAGCAACCCCCTGAGAAAAGCCACCGGCTGCACTTCTGAAAAAATTCCACTCAATCTGAATTTTCTGCCATTTTATTTTTCCACCAAAAAACCACAAAAGCCCAGTCCTGAAAAGGTTTAGTATTTCCTAGAGGTCTTCTGAGCCAGGGTCCGACCGGTGTGTCTTGTATCACAGGGCACAGAGTTTTACTGCCTTGGTAACCACATTTCTCTCTCAGTTCTCCATTAGGCTAATTAATGCCACATTACTAGAGTTCTGGCTTTAATTACAGCTATTTATGAGTAAATTTAGAGCTAGTATGAAGAGGCCACAACCCGTTTCGGGTTGGGTTTTTGTTACGCAAACATAGGGAGGAGTTGGGCTGTTGCGGGAATGAAATGGAATGAGCAAAGATGAAGGGGAGGTGAAGGGTTAGGAAAAACGGTTGCTTTTTAGGACGCAATTTAACTGAGAACTGAAGTATGTGCTTTAGTCCATCCCTATTCAGGCCCACATTCCGAAAAGCAATTAGGTACTTAATTAACTTCAAGCACACGGGCTGTTAAGCATGCGTCTAAGTGGTTTGTTGAAAAGGGATAGCCTTAAAAGCACACTTAAAATTAAACACATACTGCTCTGCTAATTTCCTTGTCAGCTAAGCACACTTTCTGGTCATAACGGAGCGAATTCAGCAATGACGGGATGACATCGTTCAGAATCACAGCAAGGTCAAAATTGGTCTGTGGGTTTCTGTCCTTGGAGAGAAGGAGGAATTAAGCTTGCGAGCAAATAAGAAGAAATCAGACAGGCACTGTGAAGTCCCGCCGCCGCACGCTGAAATGGTGTCATGGGGAAGGTGGGAACAGGTATTTATGGGAGCAAAAATCTATCTTTCCCATCTCGTTAACATTCTCAAGAAATCTAAAATTTTTCTTCTTCAGGACAGGGGGGAGAAATCCAAACGGGAATATTTCTGCTCATTGGGGAAAAAAAAAAAAAAAGAAAGAAAAGACTGCTTTGAGTTTTATAGTTGTAGTGTTTAGAAGAGCTTACATTTCAAAGCAAAATTACTTGAAATTACAAAGAAGAGGCTTTTCTAAGAAAAATATTCAAGTCAATCAAAAATTTTCCATTAAAGCTTGTAATTTCCCTCCAAATTGTTCTGGGAGAAATGGATTTATTTTTTTTAATGAAACGGGCATTCCATTAAAAAAAAAAAAGTCTCTAATTTTCCTTAAGTCCTATTTTTCACTTCTGCTAATTAATAACCAGAAAGAAAAAAAAAAAAAATAAGAGCACTGGAATGCACTGTCCCTTTTGCCTTCTCATCCTAATTTGGGCATTGCAACCCCCGGAAGAGTTTTGACAAGAAAAAAAAAAAGAAAAAAGAAAAAAAAAATCCCAATTCACAAATCAAAATCAGGTCAGTTGAGGCAGAGGATCCTATGCATTTTCTGAAATTACGTGGATACCTCCAGGCGCTGATGAAAAATGATCCCAGTTCCTGCAAACCTATCGAGTGCTAGCGTGGGCGTGCAGACTCGCACGGGAGCTGGGGGTGCGACTGCTTCAGCCCCCACCCCCAGCTTGCCCCTGTCCTTTTCCCGCAGCTGCCCTGGGATGGGGAATGCCTGGGGAGGGGACTGTGAACCCCTTGGCCATCAGAGATGAGCAATCCCGTTGGGGTTCAGGGCTACCATCCACCAGGGCTCTTCCACCTAAACATGAGGAGGAACTTCTTTCCTTTGAGGGTGGCAGAGCCCTGGAAGAGGCTGCCCAGAGAGGTGGTGGAGTCTCTGTCTCTGGAGACATTCCAAACCCACCTGGACATGTTCCTGTGCAACCTGCTCTAGGTGGACCTGCTTTGGCATGGTCCAAATGGTCCAGATCTTTTGGAGATCACTAGATGATTTCCAGAGGTCCCTTTCAACCGCATACCATTCTGTGATTCTGTGAGACCATAAGCTCCCCGCCACACCAGGACATGATACAGCACTGGGTGGGCAGGCGGAGGCAAGGAGGGTGGGCACTTTCTTGCTCTTTGTTGGTGGCAGGGTCTGACCTGCTGGACCTCACCCCAGGGAGGTGATTGTGGGGTCAGGGGGCTCCGGGTTTATGTCTGCCCCCTCACCTGTGGTCCACAGAGGAGGAGAAGGAGGTGGCCCGGTGGCCAGGGGATGCCCAGGGGGAGGGTGCTGTCAGAGCCTGTGGGGCTGTGGGGGAAACGGATTTGGAATCAGGAGGGAGAGACGAAATGCACGGAAACCCCACCTGGCTCAGGAAGAAGCTGAGATGAAAACCTCTCAGCAAAATTTGCCATTTTGCTGGCTTTCCCTCCGCCTCCACAGCACACCCAGCATTGCATCAGACCACTACGAGACCTGCTAAATCTGTGGTGACCTTCACCTCAGACACATTGGCCCACCTTGAATGTGGCCAGTCATATGACATTTAGACCTGGAAAATAGCTTTGACTAAAATAATTACTTCTACTGGCAGTTTGCAGTCATGTTGGAAGGCACCGCTGGTATCACAGGACAGCAGAGGGCTACAAAGATGATGAGGGGCCAAGAACATCTCTCTTAAGAGGAAAGCCTGAGGGACTTGGGCCTTTTTAGTTTGGAGTAGAGAAGATTGAGGGGGGATCTGATCCATCCTTATAAATACTTAAAGGGTGGGTGTCAAGAGGATGGGCCCAGTCTTTTTTCGGTGGTGCCCAGTGACAGGACAAGAGGTTATGAGCACAAACTCGAATATAAGAAGTTCCACCTAAACATGAGGAGGAACTTCTTTCCTGTGAGGGTGGCAGAGCCCTGGAAGAGGCTGCCCAGAGAGGTGGTGGAGTCTCCATCTCTGGAGACATTCAAAACCTGCCTGGACACGTTCCTGTGCAACCTGCTCTGGGTGGACCTGCTTTGGCAGGGGATTGGACTAGGTGATCTCCAGAGGTCCCTTCCAACCCCATATCATTCTGTGATTCTGTGATCAGAGTATGTCCCCTCCCTGAAGGACGTACTGCTTCACCTGCTCAGCATGGAGCTTTAACCTCCACTTAGCTTGATCTCCATGTGTGTCTTCAGCAAACGAAAAAAAATGGACTTTTTTTTTTTTTTTTTGGAATATCAGAAACTTAACTCTGATACAGCCATTCTCATCTCTTGAAAAAACTTCATATTTTACTCCTGCAGACAGGCCCAGATATCTGTTTTAGTAAATTCCCTGGTTGTAAGAACACAGGAATTGCAACTCATAACTTCTAAAGATCGAGGAAAATTATTTCCCAAAGCTACCAAGATTTTGGTTATAGACCCTTGTAACCTTTTGTTAATATATTATGTGATTTTGCTATCAAGTGTAACTTGTGATGTTAACAAATATTACCACAGCTCCCGTGACTTTGGGGGAAGGTTATTTTGCTCATAACTCTTAGATGACAACATGGTATAGATCCAGTTCTGAGTCTCACCTGCCTTATCACTGCCTGCGGACTCATAAATCCGAATGGAAAGATCAACAACTGGACGCCCTTTTTCCTGACCCTGCTTCCAGGAACAAGATGAGGCTGATTCCAGGTTTCCAAGAGTTGTGAATCTCTCCCTGCTGTCACTTCACACAAACACGATCCATGGACACATAGGAAAGGTAAAAACTGCATGATCATAGAATCATAGAATGGTTCAGGGTGGAAGGAACCTTAAAGATCATCCAGTTCCAACCCCCTGCCCTGGGCAGGGACACCTCCCACCAGACCAGGTTGCTCCAAGCCCCATCCAGCCTGGCCTTGAGCCCCTCCAGGGATGGGGCAGCCACAGCTTCTCTGGGCAACCTCTTCCAGTGTCTCACCACCCTCACAGGAAAGAATTTCTTCCTCAGATCTAATCTAAATCTCCCCTCTTTCAGTTTAAAACCATCACCCCTCGTCCTATGGCTCCACTCTCTGATCAAGAGTCCCTCCCCATCTCTCCTGTAGCCCCCTTTCAGGTAGCATTCATGGAAGGTGGCAGCACCTGACAGTGGCATTGCCATTTGTTGTTAGCATGATTATTTAGGGTACAAACCCTAAACATTAACGAGAAGAGATCATATGTTGCCCCTGTTGGTCTTCAAAGGGAGGAGGCTGTTGTTGAAACGTGTGGTTCAATTCCCATGTTGTCCCAATTGGTCAAACTTGGGATTCCCTGTGATCACTCAACAACACTGTGCAGCCATCCGCAAAGTCGGGTAATTCCAGGATTCCTGAGTCATGTGGTAGTAATATCTTGGCTTCTTCCAGAAGATTTTGATGCCTGTTAACATTTCCACAAACTTTTATGAAAAGCACAAGGTCCAAAATACATGAACAAACATAATTCTAGTCCAAAAATGACTCAAAAGTATGTTTTCTTTTGTTAATGAGTAACATGGGAAGCTTTTTCTTTTCCGAGGGTAAGCAAAGAAGTCAGAAAGTAAATGAGATTTACTCTTAGCTCTGAACAGTCCAAGGAAAAGGTCAGAAATCTGATGCTTTTCATTATAATGTCTTCCATTTTTTCTCAGCATTCCCTGGGAAATTCTTAGGATCATCCCCCCTTGCCTGAAAAGTACCATGTTTCTGGTGGCACCAAAAATGGAAGTTGCCTTTTGGTAGGGAAAATGGTTTGTGGTTCATTTAATACAATAGTGGTCACGTCTGTGGCTGGTGTTCAAGGCAACTTTGAATTAAAGAGAATTTTAAATATTTTTTCATGTGGCTCTCAGACGTGCAGACACACACAAAAAGACACATGCATGTTCCTTCTTGAAATTACTGTTTTCTGCAAGGCAGGGGCTGTTGAGAGTTTTTGACTTACATGAAAATGCAATCATTTAGTGCTATCAAAACATATTTGTGTTCAGACACTGACAAGATGGATTCATAACCAGAAAACTTTTATAAAATATTCTTTACCAGTGAAAGAGGTTCTTTAAGTGACAGGTCCTTAAAACTTCTCACACATTATTGCTCTAACGATGGCAACGGGGAAATTCAGGAGACAAGCAATTGCATTTATTACAAAATTTCAACAGTGTGGAAAAAAAAACCTGACTGTCTCTAAAGGAAACGCTGAAGCGGTGGTTATGTTTTCATCTTCTTGTAAAGCTGGCTAAAAGCACTTGGTGTTTAAATACTACTACAGGTCTGCAGCTCAAGCTGAAACAAGTGGCACAAAGATACAGGACAAACAATATTGTTTTTTTCCTTTTTGAAAGAGGTTAGGGTGCGAAGAAGAAAAGGATTTTCTCTCTTCCAAGTTTCTTTAATTATTTGTTTTTTCTTGTAGAGAGAAGAAAGGAATATATTCGGCCTGTTGGTCTGTTCCTCACAAGAAAAAGAGAGAATATGCATGCTGTCTTAATGGCCCTACTTGAAGTTCATGGAATTTGTGATTGCATGGATCTGCTATGCTGAGTCTGGCAGAAATTGCTTGATTCTCCATTACAGGACTAATGTATCCAGTTTTTCACCTAACAAAATACATTCATTCTCCTTTTAAGTTTTACCTCTTTTAGCGATTATGAAGAAGTCTGGGAGCCTTTCCAGAGGTGTGACTTTAAAGAAGCATACCGTATAGCTACTTCTTAGTTTGGGGGATGTTGAGAGGGCTGTATGTTAAAGCAGGAGGCCTCTACCAGTTCACACGAGGTTATTTCATCCCCTGATCCTTTCCCTCAGCGTGACAGACCCACACAGAGAATGTCCCTGGTGGCTCACGGCAAGTCTCGTGGGAGGTTAAACGGGTGGGAGGTACGCTCTTTTGTCCTGGAGTATCTCCAGGAGAAATCACCCTCAAATCTATGCTGCTATTTTTGTGTGAGTTGTTTGCAATGGAAACAGGAGTTTACCGTGTACTTTTATGCTCTATTGTAGACATAAAAGGAAGTATCAAACTTCCACTGCCTATTGGCAAACTGAATAGAAATATCGAAGGGGAAGTCCAAGATGCTTCTTTGTTTTTTTCCCCCTCCCTTCAAAGTCATTACTTCATAGCCCGAACAAAAAAATGGCCTTTAGAGAGGCAGCCTGTGATTTACCCAGGGCTGAAAGCACATGTCTCCCCAGTGGGCTCACAGCAAAAGTCCCCAAAACCTATGTGGATTTCCTAACGGTGCCCTACGTGCCAGAAAACTCGCCTTTGAACTCTCCAGGCTCCTGCTTTCTGGAGGCCCACCATTTAAGAAACAGGTGGTCCTTCCTACACCTGTTCCAGATTAGGTTTTACCGAGAAAAATAATTCACAGTCTTTGCTCTCCTGTTCAGCAGAGGGTTTTATATGAAAACATTGTGTCAAGGCTTTTTTATGTGGCTGACCTGGAGATTGGACAATAGGATGACCATGAGCCAGCAATGTGCCCTTGTGGCCAAGAAGGCCAATGGCATCCTGGGGGGCATCAGGAAGAGTGTGACCAGCAGGTCGAGGGAGGTCATCCTGCCCCTCTGCTCTTCCCTGGGGAGGCCCCATCTGGAGCACTGGGTCCAGTTCTGGGCTCCCCAGTTCAAGAAGGACAGGGAACTGCTGGAAAGGGTACAGCAAAGGGCTACAAAGATGATGAGGGGCCTGGAGCATCTGCCTTACGAGGAAAGGCTGATGGACTTGGGTCTTTTTAGTCTGGAGAAGAGAAGGCTGAGGGGAGATCTGATCAATCCTTATAAATATTTAAAGGGTGGGTGTCAAGAGGATGGGACCAGTCTTTTTTTCAGTGGTGCCCAGTGACAGGACAAGAGGAAATGGGCACAAACTTGAATATAAGAAGTTCCACCTAAACATGAGGAGGAACTTCTTTCCTGTGAGGGTGGCAGAGCCCTGCAACAGGCTGCCCAGGGAGGTGGTGGAGTCTCCTGCTCTGGAGACATTCCAAACCCACCTGGACACGTTCCTGTGCAACCTGCTCTGGGTGACACTGCTCTGGCAAGGGGGTTGGACAAGTTGATCTCCAGAGATCCCTTCCAACCCCATGTGATTCTGTGAGCTACATAATATAAATGAATAGCTATTGCTGTATCCTGAAACCTCCGCAGCTCTAAGCTGTCTCAGTCCTGCCACCCTGCATTGAGACCGCAGTGATCTCCGTTTTTCTTGGCACACACCGAGATGCACAGGAGGGATGTTACTCACGGGTCTACGCCTGTGACAGCTGAAAGGAGTGACAAAACTTCTGGGGGTTTCACCAAGGCAGTGCCAAACTCCAAACGTCCCATGAAATTATGTTGTCTGTGGCCATAGGGCACCCACAGCGATGGGAGATGAGAACCGTTCCTAAGGCTGTGACCATCCACCCTGACGGTTAAAAAATGAAAAGGAAGAAATTTATTTTACCTTTGGGGAAGAGCAGAGCGAATCTGGGTAGACAAAGTGCAGGCACAGAAAATCCTTTGGACTCTGACAAGCAAACGCTGCGGAACCAGACCCTGCAAGGCGTGCTGGAGGAAGTGTGGATTTACTGCCCTGTTGCCCCAGTTCACAGCTGATTTATTAGCTTTTTTATCACCTGGCTTAAGCCAGCAGAGTGGAAGTACAGACATCTCTGCATGGGGAGAGAAGGTGGGAGGTAATAAAACACTGCAGCTGGGAGTGTGAGTCAGAGACCTTGACAGCCACAATGGAGAGTGGACTCTGGGTTTAAAGCCTCCTCTGATCCGCATAAGCCAAAAATGCAGGCTAAAGAGCAGTGCTGGGGACGGAAAGCAGTCACTGCAGGCATTCTGGTGGATCTGCAAACAGAGAAGTTAACTGCTTCAAAATAACTGGGGATAAAACCACCCCCAAGTCCCCTTCTCCCTTTTACCCCCAGGCTTTGGGCTTATGTCCTCCCCTGGTTTGCTGCCACAGAAAGCCGCCTCTTCCCCAGGGTGGGCACGTCTGTATGTGCCCTTGTGCTGTAGTCAGTGGTTGCCCTGACTCTTGCACAAAAAAAGACTTTTGTAGAATCATGGAATGGTTAGAGTTGGAAGGGACCTTAAAGATCATCCAGTTCCAACCCCCCTGCCCTGGGCAGGGACACCTCCCACCAGACCAGGTTGCTCAAACCTTTGCTTAGACATTTGGTTTCACAGTGCTTTTCTGTGTTTTATGCTGTACCCCTGCTGTATATATCAGTTTTGGGCTTTCTAGGAAAAAGCAACTGGAGATAGCAAAACCCTCCACATGCTGGGAAACACTCTGGCTCTTCTCCCGCTCTGGGAGATAAGAGCTCAGCGTGGAGAAGGGATCAATGTGGAGCTGTTTAACTCCTGCAACAACTTTGGGAAGGGCAACTTGTAGGCTTCTGAGGAGAAACTGTATTTTTTGCAGGGGTGGGAGAAAAGCTGAAAGACTTTGAGTTTCCCGAAGCTCTCACGATGCTGGGAAGGCTCAGCTGGCACAAAAGGCTTCAGAAAGCTCATCAAGGGGCTTTTCCTGCTCTCGTCTGGGAGCTTTCTCTGTAGCTGGACAACTTGACGCTCGGTAGGCGTGCAGCCATCTTAGCCACTCATGAGTCTGAATTCATAATTTGTCATAAGGATTTGGCTTTAAAGACACTTCAGAAACAGACTGGGGACCAGTACGGAGCCTGGGAGCCCTGAGCTCTCATCCTGGGAGCCCTCACTGCAAGAGGACACAGGCAATGACTTGCATGGGCTGGTGTCTCCCTGTTGCTCCCATTGCGCTTGTTCGGAGGAATTGCAGTAACCCAGGGTGGATGGGAACAGCCTTTAGCTCACCCTGGCCAAACTGCTGTCCAGGCTGAAATGACAATGATTCCTAGCAAGGAGTTACTGTCTGGAAACACACAAATGGCAAACTAAAAAAAAAAGTGCCTTTCCTATTTCTGCATCCCCTCCAAGGTTACACTGCCAAGTCACAGCCCAGCTTCTCCAACAAGCACGTGTATTGTGATGCTGTTTGGGCTGTTGCTTAGGCACTCCTACTACAATGTTTGTGTGGAGGCTTGTGTTTGCCAACTTGGCATTTTCCTTATTTCTGTTTCCTTCTGTATGCCATCCAACCAAAAGAAAAAAAAAAGAAAGCAAAAAAACAGAGCAAAGTGCAGTTTCTCATGGGCAATCACAGGGTGTGTTTCTCGCAGCTGAACTCTGGTCGAGGAGATGATGCTGTGTTCAGAGGTTCCCCAAACTTTCCCAGGCCGTGCTGGCAGCGGGCAGAAGTGGGCTGAGGTAAATCAGAGCGGTGAGGGACCCTTCGGAGGCAGGGATGAGGGCAGCGAGCATAGGGAAAAGCCACGTCGCCACCACGCAGGCAGCCAGAACCTCTTGCTCATCTCGTGCTGCTTCCCTGGACATCTGTGGGACCCCCTGGCCAGGGTCTGAGGGCCACATTTGAGCCCATCTCTACACCAGACATGCAAAGTCCTGCATATAGAGGCCAAGCTGAAGCTCCCTGCTGTGGGGATGAGCAGGGGCTGCCATCTCGCTGTAACAGCAGTGTGGAGGATGACGTGGGCGCTCTTCAAAACTGGCCTCATCCACCCATGTGGTCTTGGTCCTGGCCGGGAGCTGAGGCAGCTACTCCTTATGCAGCATCAGAGCAGTGACAGCATCAGACCTCCATTTCAACAGGACTGGATAAACAGTGGGAATGAAATAATCTCTCTCCCCGTCTCCCTGACCCTCTGGAAAATGCACTTAGTTCACTTGCACTCATTCTTCAGCTGGTTGTCCCCCATGGTTATGTTTAGCAGAGAAGCTTTCAGGTTCATTTGGAAACATGTTGGAGATTTAAATTAGATACCGGAAAGAAATTCTTTCCTGTGAGGGTGGTGGACACTGGAACAGGTTGCCCAGAGAAGCTGTGGAGGCGACATCCCTGGAGGGGTTCAAGGCCAGGCTGGATGGGGCTTTGAGTAACCTGGTCTGGTGGGAGGTGTCCCTGCCCAGGGCAGGGGGTTGGAACTGTCTGATCTTTAAGGTTCCTTCTACCCTGAGCCATTCTATGATTCTATGATTGTATGTTGAGTGAAGCTGTTTGAAAAATCCTTACAGATCTTTAGCTAGCCCAGGTGACACAAACCCACCTAGAGGAGCGGACTGTGTGTGATGATGGTCCTGGCTCCATGTCAGGGCTAGGGGAATCCTGGATGGCTGCTGCTGGCACGTGCGTGACACCAAAATGCAATTTTCCCCACAAGGCTGAGAATCTCTGAGCCAGCTTTGAAGACTCAAACTCACTTCACCTGGATGATAGACCTTTAATATCTTTCCTTTTTTTTTTTTTTACAAAAAAAAGGGTATTTTCTCTAGGTCAGACACAGCCAAAAGGTCAGCCGGGGTGTTAGTGTGAGTAGAAAGTTAATGAAGCTGCCCTTGCATCCCCCAGGTCTGAAATGACCTCTGGCTGAAGGTGCTCACCTTTGAGTCTGTTCCTGCTTCATCACGGGGTCCATATCTGTAAGAAAACCGTTTTGCTTTGGTAACAAGTTCTGTTAACAGGGTCATTAACAGGGGGATCCTAAAACATTTTCTTTCCCTTTGGTATTTGTGCCTGTGGAGCATCGCAGCTATAGGCAGTAAAATAACAGTAGTAGCGTTGAGTATGTGGCAAACAAACAGCAGACCTGAGGTTTCTCGCCAGAAAGACCTCTGCATAGCCTTGAAAACTCAGCCAGACGTGCTTGGCCAGCACCTGTTGGTGCAGACACGAGCCAGCCAGACTCAGAGAGGGCTGGTTTGCAACTGGACAAGGGCTTCAGACACTTGAGCAAAGAGGCCCACCTCTGGTTACGGCAATCAGGCATCTCCCCTCAGATCTGCCACGTTCAAAGCCCCGAGAGTCCTGGACTTTCCCAGCAAATTCCTCTGGAATGTAAATAGTCTTCAGATCCCTTACCAGGTGCCAGCAGGCTCCTTGGGGTTAGCTGAAGGGGAAGTCCTCATGACATACTCAAGCTAAATAATAATAGTAATAATAATAATGATGATGGTGATGATGATTAAAGTGTTTGGTTTTGGGTTTTTTTTTTTCCTCAAGGGAGGATACTAGTTTGGGAGGAAGCTGCAGCTGTCACTAGAGAATGTTATTCAGAAAATAGGATTTGCTGGGTATCAGTGATGTATCTGCTCACAAGTCTGGTTGGTGATGCACTGCCAAAGCTCAGGAATGTTTCCTTTGGCTTGAAGTGGAAACGTTGAAACAGATGTTTTAAATAAAGATCCTGGCACTGCAGACAACAAGAACCTTGAACTACATTTGTACGCACTCTGGAGATACTAAAGATGTTACGTGCAGGAACTTTAGCTCTTTTTTGACCCCATGGACAGAAAAGGGGATTCTCAACCTCTGGGCTCTGGTCTCAGTTCTGGTACTGCCATCACGGATAACCTTGAGCAACTTCTCTCACCTTGTGTGCTTCAGTTTCTCCTGACACAAACCCAAGGCCTCTGCCACGGGCCTCCTTCACAAGGCAGGCTGCAGAAAGAGCCATACATGATAATATTTACCAACACTTTCGGGCACGGTGATGAAAACGTGAATGCTGGCACTGTTCCTGCAGGACAGGATGGCACCCTGGGGGTGGCAGGTAGCAGGGACAGGACTTATGGATGGTGTCCTTGCCACCTGTGTCCCCATGAGGGTAGCAGGAGAGCTGCCTGAAAGGTACATTAGCTGGTGCTAAAATAGTCCTTGGGAAATTATTTGAATTTCTTTATTCTAAACCTCACCAAGTCTCTGCGTCTTTAAGTCATTTCCATGTTGTTCGTCTCTTCCTTTTTTCATTTTCTTTCCCTCTCCAAGTGTTTCCTGTGGGCCTCATGGCTGCTTCTGCCCTCACCTCTCCCCTCTGCATCAACTTCTCCTTTTTCCAGTCTTTTCCAGTTAGCTCCTCCCTCTGCCAGCAGCCCTTCTGGGCCATATGTCACAATAACGGCACTCCACAGCCACTCCGACCAGGTGGCTGAGGGTCCCCATTGCTGGACCATCCCTTGGTGGGGAGCACCCAGGTGGCCTGGGGGCCATGGATGAGCGAACAATGGTCCCACAAATCATAGAATCATAGAATGGTTAGAGTTGGAAGGGACCTTAAAGATCATCCAGTTCCAACCCCCCTGCCATGGACAGGGACACCTCCACCAGACCAGGTTGCTCAAAGCCCCATCCAGCCTGGCCTTGAACCCCTCCAGGGATGGGGCAGCCACAGCTTCTCTGGGCAACCTCTTCCAGTGTCTCACCACCCTCACAGGAAAGAATTTCTTCCTCAGATCTAATCTAAATCTCCCCTCTTCCAATTTAAAACCATTACCCCTTGTCCTGTCACTACACTTCCTGACAAAGAGTCCCTCTCCGGCTCTCCTGTAGGCTCCCTTCAGATACTGGAAGGCTGCTATGAGGTGTCCCTGGAGCCTTCTCTTCTCCAGCCTGAACAACTCCAGCTCTCTCAGTCTGTCTTCATAGGGGATGTGCTCCATCCCTCTGATCATCTTCATGGCCCTCTGCTGGACCCATTCCAACAGGTCCATGTCCTGTTGGAATGGAACACTTCGGCCAAACATGGCCCCTCATCAATAGAACATCCCTGGTGGAGAACTGGGCATGACCTGAGCCGCACTGAAGTGCCATGACCCACCTGGGGCCACCTGACAGTAACAGCCCCCTTATCCCTCCTGCCCCCACAGGGTGTCCGAGGGATGTCCAGGACAGCTGAGGTCCTGGTCTGGGGGACAGGAGGGACTGCAGCCGGCCAGCACCAGGAGATCTCTGAAAGAGGCTCCATGAGGGCTGCCCAGCCTGGGTACCCAACCGGGGCAAGGCAGGGCAGGCACCAGGGAACCACCCAGCCTGTGCCAAGGGCATCGCTGCTCCCTCGGGACGGCTGAGCCAGGGGCCACTGAGGTAGGGGTTGGGCCATGGGGCAGGCAAGGTTTCAAGAGGTCTAGACGAATGCTGGACCCACTGGTCCATCTCACTGCAGAGCAGCCGGCACACTCTTTGGCTGCCAGTGGGGGCATCCACCCGAACGGGGCAGCACCAGGTGGCTGCAGTACGTGAGGCTCTGAAAATGCTGCCAGGGGTGTGTTCTCATTTTTTCCCCCCATTTTGCTTTTTTTTTTTTTTTTCTTACATAAGCAAAAAAGTTCTTTACTGCCAGAGAAAAACACTAACGAGAGAAAAAGGGGTGTGAAGGGACACAGCAGGAAGCACGTGGCAAGACACCATGGGCTTTGACACAAACTTTCTATTTTTGAAGTGGCTTAATATAGCCCTGAACAAAAAAAAAAGAAGTCCTCATTGTTATGAAATATCTCCTTGCTCTCCTTAAAAACATCCTGATTTCATGGGCAGCAGACCAGGCTGTTCCTTTGGCACCTAACAACGATATTTCATTCCCAGATCCCAGGTATATCCTGGCCCCAGGAATACAGATGGAGTGCCAAGACCAGAGCCTGTCCCTCAGCAAGCCTCTTTGTGCTTGCACTACAGAAAGCATTTCCTTTCCTGAAACATAGGCAACTGAACAGGAGAATGATCTTTTTAGATCTTTAGAATCATAACTGCGGAAGCTGAAGGAAAGAAAATTACATCAGCATGAGGTCCGTCCAAGGATGTATCAGTTATTTAATTGATAAGTACATGCAGAAAGATCAAAGTCTCCTTCTGTGATGAATAACCATGATTCACACAGCTGGGAGGTGCAAAGAAATTACTCTAGTTAGCTAGCTACCACTTGTCAGCCAGAAAGAAAACATTTTTTTACGCTTACTTTAAGGTATCCCTTTTGTTCCACAAATTTTTAAGGCACTATCCCATAGCAACCAAACGTCAGGTGAAGTAGGAAGAGGAACAGCGTGTTCTTGACAGAAGAAACAAGTCACAGTTCCCTCCCACCGCCAGAAAGGGAAGTCAGCACAGCTGGAATGGCAAACAGCACCGGGGGGAAATCACCTCTTCGTTTTCACCTCCCCCTTCTCCACGTCCTACGGCGGCAGGTCCGCAGGCGCTGAGGTTGCAGGCCCAGGGGCAAAAAAAGACCCACACGGGCTTTCCAGCTCGTTTTTGATGTGTCAAGTGTTTAGAAAAGCAAAGTGAGGTGAACTCTGCCCAGGCTGCGTCCAAGAGTAAAATCCTTTGGTGTTTCCAAGCTGCCCCGACAGATTGTAGATGCCGTTTCACAGAACCACAGAATCACGGAATGATATGGGGTTGGAAGGGACCTCTGGAGATCTAGTCCAAACCCCTGCCAGAGCAGGTCCACCCAGAGCAGGATGCACAGGAACATGTCTGGGTGGGTTTGAATGTCTCCAGAGACAGAGACTCCACCACCTCTCTGGGCAGCCTGTTTCAGGGCTCTGCCACCCTCAAAGTGAAGAAGTTCCTCCTCATGTTGAGATGGAACTTCCAGTGTTCAAGTTTGTGCCTGTTACCTCTTGAATTTCTCCACCGACTTGTGTGTCCGAGGGATTTCCTGAAATCTGGAGGAGACTGCAGCAGCAGCCAGCAGGGCATGATGGCCACTGGTGGCCTGGAGCACACAGTTCCTTGTCTGAAAGAAAGCTGTCTAGGTAAATAAGCATGACCCCAGAAAAACACACCACACTGTCTTCCAGCACCTCAGGACAAAACAGGCACATCTTGGCCACTTCTGCCAGCAACTCCATTGCCCACTCAGGGAAGGAGCTGGGGCTCCTTCCATCCTTTCCACAGCCTGCATCCCAGGTATACCATGTCCTTCAGAGGTGCCCCAGAACTCCTCTTCTCCTCACTACCCCACCTCTGTTCTCTTTTCCTTCATGCCTTTCCCAGGGCCTCATAGGGACCCCTCTCCCTGAGCCTTTGCATCTCCTTCTCTATCTCCTGGGTGCCCTGTTCCTCCTCTCTGCTCCCCACCAGCCCCCTCATGCCCCCAGCCCAGCACTGAGTACTCTTTCCTCCCCTCTCTGTCCTTCTCATCCCGCTGAAGATGATGAGGGAAGATGAGCAGGGAAGATGAGCAGGGCTGTGCTTTGGGTATCGCTGTGCTGGGAAACAGCCATGAATGAACGGCCTTTGCACCTCTCAGCAATGGAGGGAAATTCAAATCCCTGAAAAAGAAACGTTAAGACTTTTCCTCTGTCTGTCAGACCCTCTCCTTGCTGCAAATTTAATTCCCTTCCACGGGCAAAGTGTCCCATTCAGCACCCAGAGCACTGCCCTGAGCCAGAGGTGGCACTGGCTTCTTCTGCGTCTCCCAGCAGAGAGCCTGGGTCCAGCTCAGACCACCAGCTGGGGAAAGACTTTAATTTTTCCGGGGCCTCTGGATTGCAGAATAAAGTATCCCACAGCCTGCGATGCCCCACGTCGCCGCACAGGGTCTCTGGAGGCCTGAGCAGCCCAGGAACCAGAGGTGTCTGGTTGCTCTCCCAGATGAACCCACAGAAACGAACTATTTTGCAGTGAAGGCAGCAAAAGCTGTGTTTTCACAGCACGGTCTTGGTGCTCAGCTCTGCTAGCTCAGCTTAGCATCAGGTCAGTACCAACCTCAGGTGTTTCTGAGGTCTTCTTTGGAACTGAAATGAAGGTCCAGCAGAGCGTAGAAACTGCCTCTCTGCCCCACAGCCCTTCCCACAGCCAGTGGGCACAAAGGAACATGCCAAGGAGGCAATGTTTTCTGGGACTTCTTCCTATGATGGTCCCAGCTTCTCCCTGAATTAAAAGAGTCACGTGTGGGAACACAGGTTAAAGCTGAAGAGGAAAAGGATGTGCAATACACAGCAAAGATCAAACAACGATGGGAGGCAAGAGGAGGGCAGTAGGAAGGGCAACTACACTGTGATGGCCACAGTTTCATTCATTGCCACAGCCATGTCTGGCATAGCTGAACCCCAGGCCTGGGGTGCCTGAGCCTCCACAGTCCATAAATGAACATGTTTATTTGATGTTTATTTCACCCTCAACTACACGTGCTCTGTGTGGCTCCCCTGCGCCCTCCGATGCTGCAAACAAGGTGAAAGATTACCGATATCATCAATTTTCAGGCACCTAAGTAATGTGGCCACCCTAAGGTGGGAGCCAAGTCCCCCTACACTAAGTTATAGGTCCCGTTTTCTCCCCGTAAGCAGGCATCCAGTCTCTCATTTTGGGCTGCCACCTCAGGCTGGATAAGGTCAATACTCCTTCCTACGCCACACACCACTGGGGTGTCCACATGTGGCATCTACCACTAGTGGAGAAAGGCAGAAGAGAAGAAAATCTTCCTTGCTTTCCTTCAGTTTTCATCTGTATTTCTTTATTGCAGACCACAGGTCACTGGACAGCCTTACCCTTCATTGTACACCATCTGCAAGTATGGCCTGATGCCTTCATCCTGCCATTACCAGTCTTGGGTGAGTTGTTCCCTGACATTGTGTGGATACAGGGTAAGAGATGGGAGCCAAAACCCTTACTGCCACAGCAGCTCAACCACCTAACCCAAGAAAGATGGTGCCAAGAGCATGCATGGGCTCTTCATGTCCTGAGAAGGGGGCTTGCAGACCTCTGCCAGGGTGCCTGCCATATTGTGCGGTGCCACCACTGCATCAGGGGGAGGAGGGTCTGCTCCTGGGTGCAGAAACCAGCCAAGAAAGAGACTCGGTATGCAAGAGCCCTGCATGCAGAAGCAGAGTGAAGCCGTGAGGCAACGTGGCAAGACACCTGCAGAAGATCGATGCTCCCTGACACTGCACATAATAAGACTTTCAGCTTTCATGCCCAAGTAGCTCTTTTGGGGTGAGGTTTTCTTAGAAGCATGGAGGAAACTGCAGCCAAAACCCTTTGCAAGAGTGAGATTGGGGAACAAATGCTGTTTAGCCCAGAATTTTGGCAGACATCTGATTTTGGCAAAGCTGTAGTGCCCCAACATGCTGGAGCAGGGCTTCACATTTAGCAGGGAGATGGCTTTCAGTCAGAGAAGGGAGTTTTGCTGTTCTTAGAACAATCTGCCCAAATTTGGTCAAGATATAGAAGCTTTTGGAGAAATTTCAGCTCGCATGTCCTCGGGAAAAAGTTCACTGGATCTTCCCCAAGGACAGTTTGCACTGAGCATGTTGAGTACCAGGACTTCAGAAAGATCCCCTGTTGAAGACTGATGCAGAGGGCTACCAGATGTAAGCACCAGAGCTGAGAGTAGTGGTGCTCACACTCCTGGGCGGCCCTGGCTCCTTCTCCCAGGCCCAGGAATCATGGAGAAGGCAGATGCCTACCTGAAAGCAGATGGACCAGGCACCAAAATTAGGCTGGGAGATGGGTGGAACAGGTAGGGAAAAAAGCCTGGGAGTCAGGAGCAGAGGATCAGTCTGGGACTATGTGCAGTACTTGTCACTTCTCATACGCTGAAGGCTGAGACAGTATTAATTATAATGCTGCAGGCTCTTTTCGTAACTGTCAATTGAATCTGTGCCTGCCTCTCCTTCCCACTTTATCTTCTGTTCCACATCACCCCCTTCTCCTTCTGTCACCTCCTCTCCCCCTTCCCCAATGCCCTTCCCTCTGACTTTGCTGTCCTTTCTCTGCCCTTCTCATAACATCAATATTTTGCTGCCGACCCCTCTAATTGCTCACTGCTTATTTCTTTGTCCTCACACTGTCCTCCCAGCCCAGTCCAGCCCTCCCACACACCATATCTGACATTTAGGGCCCCGGCGTTGCTCTCTCTTACCTTCGCCCACCACGAGTAACTGATCCACGTTACCCACCAGGTGGCCTCTGCCCAACTTTCAGTCAATCAGCACAGATGGTAATTTTGACGTTCTTACCTGCTCTCAGCCTTCCCTTCCTGATTCTTGAAGTTACCAATTCTCCCTAACCCACCAGAGACCCCCCACGCGTACCTTCTCCCATGGCAAAATCTCCCCCAGCTCACCCCAGCCTCTGGTTTGCTCTTCACCTCTGCTCTTCCCAAGTGTGGTCCTCTGGGGTCAAGGGCCACTTCCAATGATTCTATGACCAGGCTGGTTTCCTGCATTACAAATTCATTTGCCTGCTCTTCCTTATTCTTATCGAAGCGTTTCTGCATCTCTAACTTCATGTATTCTTGCTCCTGCCTCTCCACCAGCACGGAGACAATCTTTTTCTCATGGAAAAGTTCTTTTCTGCCTTCCTTTCCCCTCTCACCCAGTCATTTCCCTCAGGGACCCCAGCCTATCTCTTCATCTCCCTTCATTACCTCTTCTGCAGCTTCTCAGGTTGGCATTACACAGGGAAATGGAGCCAGTCTTGCCTCTCAGGGTTGTGGGAGGGGGACCCTTGTGTTGCCCCATCCTTTCCAGCCCCCACCATTCCCTCATCGAGCCCCAGGAGGTGCCAGCCCACTCAGTATTTCTTTGGGCCAATTCAACTCACTAACCCTGCAGAAAATGTCCTTCTGAGGCTTTTAGCTGGTTTTTTTTCTTGCAGGGTTTTTTTCATTGGGCTGAATCTACACTAGTGAATTGAAAGCCAGTGGGACAGCATCTGAGCATGGAAAGAAGGGAGGCAGTGGGTGGAGGAGCAGGACCTTCCTCTTTCAGTGGCCACAAGCTGTGAGATTGGCTCAAACCACTGGCTGTAGTGTAACCCTCACTTTCCTCTGGCTCTTCCCTTCCAATTACGAATACATCTCCCTCTTAAAGAACAACAGCCTCAATTTCTCTTGCTTTTCCAGGGAAAACCTCCAGGTTCCTTTCCCTTTAAGCTCACTGGCAAATGGGTTTTACATTGTCTCCAGTCTAGAGTCTCCAAATGGTACTTTGCTGAGTTTCTGACCACCTCTTTCCTAGCTAAATCTCACAGCCAAATACTCATTAACAGGTGTCTTGCTCCATCCACCCCCCTCCCCACAGACAGCGGTGGTCATGAAACCCTCTACTTCCCTAGCCCCAGGATTCCAGACTTCTCTGACACTTGTCTCTCAATCTTCCCTCCTCTCCTCAGTCTCTGCCACCATGAGTAGCATTCAGGCCTGTAATGTGTAAGCCATCTTAGAATCACAGAATGTTTTGGGTTGGAAGGGATGTTAAAGATCAGACAGTTCCAACCTCCCTGCCCTGGGCAGGGACACCTCCCACCAGACCAGGTTGCTCAAAGCCCCATCCAGCCTGGCCTTGAACCCCTCCAGGGATGGGGCAGCCACAGCTTCTCTGGGCAACCTCTTCCAGTGTCTCATCACCCTCACAGCAAAGAATTTCTTCCTCATATCTAATCTAAACCTACTCTATTCCAGTTTGAAGCCATTATCCCCCGTCCTATCACTACATGCCCTTGTAAAAAGTCCCTCGCCAGCTTTCTTTAGGCCCCCTCCAGATACTGGAAAGCTTCTCTAAGGTCTCCCTGGACCCTTCTCTTCTCCAGGTTGTACAACCCCAGTTCTCTTCCAGTAGCCTAGGATGCTCAAAGGCTCTACAGGAGGAACTGTATCTTGTAGTACTGTAGTATCGAAGAAGATCAACTGCTTATTTCATTATGGGGAGCAAACCTGAGTAAAAAGCAATTTATACTGAAGTCATTGAATCTATGCTAGTGCTTTTTGTGGCATAACTATGTTAGCAAAAAAGCCTCATATTTCTAACTGACATAGTATTGCTGGAAAGGTTTTACATATAAATGGGCCTACAGATTTATTTGCCTCCGGCATTTCTACCTGTGGTTCTGGTTATTTGTTTTGGTTTGTTGCACCAAGCCAGGTGCACAGCATGCCAAAATGCTCTGTCACTGGCCAGCGAGCACATCCGAGTACTTGGGCAGGGCTGGCCACCGTCAGCACCTGCGTGAGCCCAGGTTTGGAAACCCGAAGTCCTCCCTCCTGCTCCCTGGGCCAGTGCCTTGTAGAGCATTTTTGCAGCTAAGGGTAGGATTTCGGTACGGCAGCAGAATATTGTAAGAGTTTGAGTGTGTGCCTGACACTTCCTCCGTCCTACATTTGCTTCCCATACTTCTTGCACTGTTTAAAAGAAACCTTTCTATTTCCATATAATTTTCCTCTATCCATCATTAATGCAGATTATGCTTGGATCAGCAGAATTTGCATATCAGGCACAGCTAGTGCAGGGGTTCCTTGCAAGCCCATCATTTTGTATAGATGTGGTCTCATTTTATGTAGGTGTGGTCTCATTTTATATAGATGTGGACTCAAGCAAGTAGCTTTAGTAGCTATTTCAAGCACTCTTGAAGGTGATGAAGTCCTACCGAAGGCGCCTGTGGCTCTGGAGCCTGTTGATACACCACAGCTTACAGAGATGGACCCTATAATAAGTCACACTGTGATAGGAGAAGCAAAGTGAATTTTCCTCTGGTTGTCAGATAAAGACCTAAAGAGTGTCTTCCAGAAAACAATGCAGAGATGAAACAGAAAAAAAAAAAAAGAAAAAAAAAAGGAGTATTTTTGCAGATTTGGACAAAATACTTTGCAAGAACAGCAGGAGAAAAGCCCACATATCTAAAAGGAAACCAGACAGGATTGCATTGCAGCTGTTTCCCTCCTTGCTTACGCTTGCCTTAGGGCCAGGCCCACTGTGTTTCAAAGACATCCTGCGTCTTCACAAGCTTTTTGTGTTTGTTTCCCCTCAGCATCTCTGCCCTCCCTTTCTTCATTGTGGCCTTCACAGGTTGCTCCCTTGGTTCATGCTGGGTTTTTTGCAATGGCAAGGGTGGAGGCCAGTTCCCCAGCCCTGTTTCCGCCCTCACTTAAAGTGCATGCTCCCTGGATCATAGAATCATAGAATGGTTCGGGTTGGAAGGGACCTTAAAGATCATCCAGTTCCAACCCCCCTGCCATGGGCAGGGACACCTCCCACCAGACCAGGTTGCTCAAAGCCCCATCCAGCCTGGCCTTGAACCCCTCCAGGGATGGGGCAGCCACAGCTTCTCTGGGCAACCTCTTCCAGTGCCTCACCACCCTCACAGGAAAGAATTTCTTCCTAAGATCTAATCTAAATCTCCCCTCTTTCAGATTAAAACCATTCCCCCTCATCCTATCGCTCCCCTCCCTGACCAAGAGTCGCTCCCTATGTCTCCTGTAGCTCTAAGGTCTCCCTGGCACCTTCTATTCTCCAGGCTGAACACCCCCAACTTTCTCATCCTGTCTTCATAAGAGAGCATAAGAGTAGTTGAGGGTGAAATAAACATCAAATAAACATGTTCATTTATGGACTGTGGAGGCTCAGGCACCCCAGGCCTGGGGTTCAGCTATGCCAGACATGGCTCCGGCAATGAATGAAACTGTGGCCATCACAGTGTAGTTGCCCTTCCCACTGCCCTCCTCTTGCCTCCCATCGTCTGATCATCTTCATGACCCTCTGCTGGACCCGCTCCAACAGCTCCATGTCCTTCCTGTGCTGAGGACTCCAAAGTTGGACACAGTACTCCTGGTGGGATCCTTTGCATTGCTTCTCAGCTCTCTGCTCTTCCTGGCTCATATTGCCCACCTCAACACCCAAGTCCTGTGGCTGGCCTGTAGTAGACTCCTTTACCTGTTTCTCTCTGTAGACTGAGGATTCTGGGACATCCTTCCTGGTCTGGGCAGGGAGAGGAGGTTTAGGTAGTGGAGTCCATTTATTTGCCTTTCTGGTAAGTTGGGCAGCAAAGAAAGAGTTTTCCAAAACTGTTGGCAGGTTATAGAGGGATTTAGGAGGACAGGGAATAATCTCGGCCAAGGCAGGTGAAAGCTGTGACTGGAGCAATCGCTGCTGTATGAAGAAAGTGGGTGACCAGATTGTGGCTGGACAACTGTTGGGTCAGGCGTCAATCATGCCATCTCTGCCCTGACACTGTGCTGACAGCCAGAGAGGAAGCTGCAATTGGTGTTTTCCTGGGGTGTTCTCCATCAGCTGGCAGAAAGGTATCATCTTTCTAGCAGGAATAAAATGTAAAAGCATGCACAAAGTAGAAATCCTTGTGTAAATATGTTTTTCCCCAGTTTACAGTGCAGTGGGTTCAGTTTAGATAAACTCCTCTTGTGACATTTAGGCTTAGCCCTAAAGAGCAGCTGTGGCAGCACCAAGACACAGCTGGAGCCAGAGATGTTGGTCCATGGCCCAAGGTCCAATTCTCAAATCTAAGTCTTTAAACCACTTTTTTTGGTGGTTTTTTTTTTTTTTCTGCTATATCCCAGGTGGGACATTGTTCTTACTGCCAAGCTTATTACATGGTGAATCCCCATAGACACTGTTATTCCCAACTCACCCCAGGAAATATAAAACACAAATCTGTTTGTCAATCCTTTCCAAAGCTGGGACCCATAACTGCGTTTCTTAGATTTATTTCTGAGTATCTTCTGGCATCTGAAAGTACCCATGCAGGCAAGTGATTCCAATTCGGTGTTTTCTCACTTGAATTTGGCAGTCCCTGTTTGTTTGGATTTCTTTGTCAAAGGGCACATTACCAAAATTCCCCTCTGAGCCCAAGGAGCCCAAAATTCCCCAGTAGCCCAAGGCATGGCTTGTTAGCTGAAGATGGTTACCCACGTAGATGAGGTGCCTGTTGGCCCTTTATTTAGGCTGACACCAACCAGGCTTCTCACCTTCCACCTGGAAATTACTGAAGGTTCGTCTAACCGGGGCTAGCCTGAATCTGAAGATAAGTTAAGAGGACTCTGCTGAAGGTGTGAACTCCATTTCTACAAGTAAAAGCACGCATGGTGCCTCCTGAAAGGGTGGGGTGCTGCGAAGGTTCTTTCATTTCTGCGGACTGAGCCTTGCACCTTGAGTTGACTCATCCCGGTTTCCAACCCCCCTCCCCATCCCTGGGAGGTGGGCCAGCAATGGCCAAACTCCCCGGTCCTCCCTGCTGCATCCTGACACTTCCCCATGCCTGGCGGCTACCAGACACCTACCACGTACTGCACCACCACAAGCTGAGAGGAGGGGAAATTCCAGGAGCAATTGTGGGAGAGAGCAGGACTGGGCATGCAGCTGGGTCCCAGGACAACCCCGCTTGGCGAGGTGGTGGAGTCTCCTTCTCTGGAGACATTCAAAACCAGCCTGGACAAGTTCCTGTGCAATGTGTTCTAGGTAGACCCGCTCTGGCAGGGTGGTTGGACTAGATGATCTCCAGAGGTCCCTTCCAACCCCATGTGATTCTGTGATTCTATGATTTCCTCCTGTGACTGAGGACTGAGGGTTGCTCTTCAAAGCAGGTAGCTTGGCTCTTGTGGGCCTGGCAGCTCTCTAGTGATTGTATTCTCTTTCTGCAGGTGGCTCCATCTCAATATCTGGCCACTTGGTCACCAGGTGTGACCCTGGGAAAGCAGCAGAAAGGTCGGGGAAAAGTGAGACCTCCCCTTTCAACAGCATCCCATGCAGTGATGCTGCACTTGGAGCCACGTAAAATTGCTTCTGGGCCTCAGCAAAACGACAGCCTCTCTTGCATGCCCAAATCAATGAGAATTAGGGTCACGGTGCCATTTCCAGGAAGTTTTCTAGATCTTGCCCTTTGACGGCAAGATAAGATCGCTAGCATGTATGACAAAATGTGTGAGAGGATGCTGTTCTGGCTATGCTGTCATACCATCATCTAGCATGCGAGCTCACTCGGTGCCCCCGTGACCCTCAGCCCTCTGATTATCCACCCTGGAGAAGCACCAGTTCATTTCCAAGACCTTTTGGGATAGGGCAGCTGGTTCCCTCTGACACAAACCCAGGTTCAGTGGGGAGAACAGTTCACCCCAGGAGGGCCTGAGGAGGTGGTGTAGTCAATCTGCACCGGGTTTGCCTTCCTTCACTCCACATCATGCTCCAGCACCATCCCACATAAGCACCCCTGGGCACCAGCTTCCCCACGACCTCATTCCACATGATGTGGCATGCAACAACTTGGAGGTACCCTCAACTTCTCACTACGAAAGTGTCTCTGCAGTGGACTGTGTCCCAGCCCTCTCATTGCTTCAGACACTTGGAATTGAGAAAGCAACAGAAGAAACACTGATGATGTCCTAAACTCCCAGATGGGCTGCATGGAGGTCAGAAGAGGCCTGGGACAAGCTCCCTGTGACCTGGATGTGGTCACCATGCCCAGCCCTGGGCAGTACAAGCAGAGCCACTGGCATCAGCTGGCTGGGGCAGCAATCATGCACATGTTGGTGAAAATATGTTTGGCAGAGCATCACAGCCCACCGTGTCCCCGGTGCTTTTCACTTCTCTTTAGGAGACAGAGCAAGAGTTGACCGTATTTCCTGACATCACCAGCGACAGTGCTGCTGCCTTCCAAATATAATTGCTTGTTATATGGTTATTACAGAATCCCAGAATGATATGGGGTTGGAAGGGACCTCTGGAGATCATCTAGTCCAACCCCCCTGCCAGAGCAGGGTCACCCAGAGCAGGTTGCACAGGAACGTGTCCAAGAGGGTTTTGAATGTCTCCAGAGAAGGCAACTCCATCACCTCTCTGGGCAGCCTGTTCCAGGGCTCTGCCACCTTCAAGGTAAAGAAGTTTTCCCTTATGTTTAGATGGAACTTCTTATGTTCAAGTTTGTGTTCGTCACCTCTTGTCCTGCCATTGGGCACCACGGGAAAAAGATGGGCCCCATCCTCCTGATACTCATCCTTTAAGTATTTATAAGCATTGAAAGATCCTCCCTCAGTCTTCTCCAGACTAAAAAGACCCACGTCCCTCAGCCTTTCCTCATAAGAGAGATGTTCTAGTCCCTTAATAATCTTCTTACCTGTAGGAACATTACCTTGCAGTTACTGGCATAACTTTGCTACTGATGAAAGGTCCTTTTTACTTTGTTTGCTTTCACAGTTATTTGCTTGCTGTAATTAAGTAATCACAGTGCTACCTTCATTAACAGGGAGAACTTTCTCTTTCAAGATGACTGCCTGGAAGGTAAAGCACCACTTGTGCCAAGGAACACTGTTGGGGGGCACACCTTCCCTTTTTTCAGTGCTTACCACACAGAAAAGGGCAGAGCTAGCAATGGAAATACAGTTTTATATGCTTTCTTTTAAAGAAGATGTTCTGCCTTGCAAAAAATATTTAATGGTGCTTATTTTAAAGTGCAGGGCAGAGCTCCTCTTTGTGTGGGCAGAACTTCTTCATGAAGAACACGAGGCATTTGCATATACACATGTGATTCAAGAGATGGTATTGCAAAAAAAAAGAAGGAAAAACAAAGAGGATAATAATTGCCAGCTTTTCTTCCTGATGTCTTTGCTTCTTACACCCATCTTTTTTTCCATCTTCTCTTTGTGACTAGGAATGCTCCCGCAAGGTGCCACGCTATATAAATGGAGCAGGAAAAATTACTGACGCTACACCATTGAATATAATTAGAGAGGAGACCTTTCTGCTGGCCGAGGGAAGCGCTGTTACCAGCTGGGGTTTACCAGCTTCTCCGATACAAAGCTGTCGCCCTGAGCTGAGGGTGGATCCCAGTAGTGCTGTACCCATGGGCCTCAGGGATGCTTCTGTGGGCCCTTTTTCCACGCATTCATCCCATTTGCCTGAGATGAAGACGCTACAGCTCTTATCCCCGGTATCCTTTTGTGTATGAGAGGGTACGTCAATGTGTAGAGCAACCAACCCAGAGGGAGGTACAAGCTACGGGTAAAGCCCAGGACTCCTGAAGGTCATTGCAGAGAGCTTGGAGTGAATGGAAGACAAAAGTGCAATGGATCATACAGTCAAAATATCCTAACTGCCAAACTAAACCACAGCCTTGACTGTTGCGTACCTGGGAGGGACGTATGGATTTCCTTTCTATGAAACCACAGCAGGCTCTGCTACAGCACGGGGAAAATTCCCGCCAGAAAAGCATCCGAGGAATTATCTAGGGTGACTCACAGAAATGCTACTTTTAACAGACAGAAAGATCAGCCCGGCATCACCTCAGCAAGTTCTGGTCTGCAGTAATTTGACACTGCAAACTCATTTCTTGCTCTGTCACACAGCCAAATCCTCCTGCCTGGTTTGGGCAGCACTTCATTTCAGTTAATAGAAGACGCTTGTAATTTTTGTGAGTAAGACTGCAAGTATTTTCTCCTTGATGTTAAGGCCTTTAGTCTCCAAATGAACCCACTGCCTCCCTAGAGTTAAACTGAGAACTGTCACACCACAAAACTTGTGCTTGTTTAGAGATTTTATGGGCCCTTAAAAAAGACACTTTCATTTTCTTGGGGTTTTTTTCCCTCTCACTTCTTTCAAAAGCCTCTGTTTATCCAGAAGATCAACCAGAAGAGCACAGTCTAGTTCTCCAGGCTCATATGAACGTTTTCAGAGGAGATATGCTTGCTTTGTGTTCTTCATACTTTGCACATCCTACTGCTTGGTCCCTGCTATGATTAATATAAAAGGGTGTAGTCTGGGGAGAAAGTCTGTGTGAGCATGTGTATCTTTTCCTTAATAGATACCTGTCTCAGAAAATGAAGAAAAACTAGAAAATGCATTTGTTCACAGCAGTTGCTTCGCAGCCCTCTGTTAATTCGGAGACTCGCTGCTTAGATGCCACATTAAATTCAGAGCAGTTGTGCTGAAGCAGGACGTTTGCTGCCCTTCTAAAAACGCAGTACAACGTAGCAGAGCCCTGCTAGACCAGATGGATGCTGGGCAGAGGGAAGGGTATCATACCCGTGACAGAAAGGTCAGTGAGATGGAAAGGCAACCACAAGAAGGAAGTGGGAAAGGGTAGAAGGAATTTGAAAGGATGGAAAAGGCAGGAGTGAGCCTGAAGGGAAGGGTGAGAAGGAAGCTAAGGGGCCCCAGCTTTGGGCTGTTCATCCAAAAAAAGCCCAGTCAAAACCACAGGGTATTTTCTGTAGCTCCTGTGTAGGCTCCTGATGCTGGCTCCTCTCCACAAGCTTCCTCTGGAACTTCGCTCAGAGGCCCTGGATTGGTGGCCAATGATGGAGGCAAAGGGACTCTGGCCATCCCCATCTCATCAGACTGCCACAGCTGGCCCCCACATCCCACAGGCACCTCATGCCCTTGTGCAATATGGCATCATCTTCTTGGGGAGAACATGAGGTAGATGCCTCCTTAGGACACGTGGATCTCGTCTGCAACTTGGAGCTCCACATGATGATGGGTGCTCTCACAGGAGCATTTTTGGGGGACAGAGGCGCAGTGGTTTGCTGGTTGCCCAAGTAGGCAACCCAGAGCTCCCCTGGGGACACTGACCCAAGAGGAAGAAAAAGATGGGTGTCCTGCTCCTGCTCCAACCGCTCCTTTGGGGGGAGTGCTACAAACATGACAGCACCTTTTTTCCCAGAGAGAGGTACCTGAAAACACATCCCAGCATTGCTGTTATCAGGAAATACAGGTGGTGACTGTAACATTCACTGTTCCATAATCCCATCTCTGATGAAAGGACAGCGTATTTCCCACTCCTGGGCGTGGGGTTGAACCGACATAGCAAAGTTTTTGAAGTCTTTTTTTCCCCTGATTCACAAAGGTGTCTGCATGGGAGCAGGCAGTTTGCTGTCCCAGGTGTGCTCGCCTCCGACCAGGCTTCCCTGGGAACATCACCTGAAGGACAGGAAGGAAAGACGATTGAAAAGGAAGCCAGTAGTGCACTCTTGACCTGAATTTTTGGCACTGGCAGTGTGCGGTGCCACAGAAGCATAGAGGCTTATTCTTGAGCAGATTTGAAGCAAACAGAAGAAGTGGCTGCTTCTTCTGAGAAGGGGATGCTCAGGAGATGCCAGTCCTGCGAGCAAGCCGGGGTCATAAAAATTAGACACTGGTTCCAGGGAGAGCTCTGAGAATGCTGGCACTGGTTCTTGCCTTAAAAGGACAATATGAAATGGTAAAAACCCATATCTCAACAGGGAGCAAAGGGTCTGGGTGCTGAAGGTGCTGGCATTCCTGCTACATGACACATGGCACGTTAGGCAACTGATTCACCAGTTTCCTACCAACCTTTGTCTCTTTTCTGGTTGAGCAACCTGGTCTGGTAGGAGGTGTCGCTGCCCATGGCAGGGGGGTTGGAACTCAATGATCTTTAAGGTTCCTTCCAACTCTAACCATTCTATGATTCTATGTTTCTATGATTCTACACTTATGCCATAATCTCGCAAGCTGGGAACTTCCCCGCCAGCAAAGAAGGACATGGGAGGTGGCCCTGTAAGTTAGAGTGAGACTGGTCTGACAGCAACATCTCCTATAACGAGTCCGAGTTTTAGTTGCTGTACAAGAATGAAAAAGGATGGGCAAAATCCTAAATCTCATCAACCCATGGGGTTGGACTTTACCTGGAAGCTCTAAAAATAAGGGTTCCCACCGTAGGTGATTTCCATAACACAATTCTTTCTCTTTCAATTTTCTATTTTGAGAATCAATTCCAGTTACACAGTCTCTGGTTACGGCAGTTTAGAATGTAGAATTTCTCATTCAGAAAGGGGAATTATTCTTTCAATGTACCCCATTCTTATCATGGAGAAGTAGTTCCCTTCCCAAAGATAATTCCAGTTAATAGCCAGTCACCCAAATTTTCCTGCAAAGGCTAGGAAATGATAAGGAAGGAAACAGAAAGAGTAAGAAGAAGTTAAAGGCAAGACAGACAAATGACTCAAAACAAAGCAAAAATTGCTTTTGCTGTGATAGTCTGCCAAGAAGGGTTGAGGTAGTGGAGAATGAAAATGCTTATTTGCTGCTTTTCACAATAAGTTTTTTTTTTTCCATTGAAAATGTTGTCCTTGAAAATATTTATGAATCCCCAGCCATGACTCTGTTACTTTAGACGAGTCCCCTGAGGATTTCAAACTACGCTATCAACTAAATTTTAATACAAATCCTCCTCTTTTTTTTCTTTTTTTTTCCATATTGTGATTTTTCATACTGTCTCCAGTTGGGGAAAATGTGTGGCAGTGAACTATTCGAGCCTGATAAACTTTAGTTTTTCACTTTTCCCTAGGGCCAGGGTTAAACTGCATTTGTTTTATTGGTCTTTGGTCTTTGTTTTTTAACCTGCTCTGTAGCTTTGCTGCAGTAGGAAAAAGAAAACGAACCATGACTTGATGGTGCCCCCATAGAACTTGGTCAGCAAACTCTGGGCAAGTCATTGAAGATGAATGTGCACGAATCAATGCGTGTGAAAGTTTTGCTTGGATCACTGTCGCAGCATGTTGTCCCCCAGAATCCCCCAAACTACCCTGGTCTGGATACATACCCTCAGAATTTCCCAGCAAGAAGGGTACTTTACGTACCCTCGTCATTTCTCAGCAAGCAAATACTTAAATGGAAATATTTTGACTTTCTTCATTGTGATCTTGGAATCCTTCCATTTTGGGGCACGCAGTTAATTGAGGGTAATAAAACTTCCCTGGCTGTTTGCGAGATGTGCGGAAGGCGAGATGATCAGAGCCCATGTTGTAACCCTAATCCCAACAAAAGATGGACGGCCCCATCACAACATCCTCTGAACCATAAGGTTAACCAGTTCAGTTAGCTGGGAATAGATACGTTTTGTTTATCATCAGCACTTGTCCAATGTCTGTCACCAAAACTGATGGATGTAGTGGCTACTGCCAGCACCCGAGGGTACACCTTTGTGGAATAAGCAGCCAAAACAAATGCTCGTCTTCTTCTTCTCCTGCTGTGCCTTTGCCACACGCTCCCCTCTGAATCATCCACACAGCTCTGGTTCCATGTCCAGCACAAATCTCTCTGCTTGCCCTGTCTCTATTTGCATTTGTTTCCCCTTTCCTGCACTCTTCTGCTCCCAGATCCTTTCTGAGGTCTCAGAGCTCTCTGCTGCTGCTCCAGCCACGCACCACGTGTCCTCCATCACCCTCCTTCTCTCACCCAGCCACCACCATCCTGCTCTCCTCATTCCCCAGGGTCTGGATTTTTCACCCATCTTTTCTGCCTTGTGAAAGGAGGGATTGAACTCTCGGACAGTGTGACTGTGTGAACTCAGAGATGGGAAAATGTAGTTTGAAATCCACATGCTGCTTGTCGTTTCTAGAAGAAAACAGACATATTTTCCAGGTCTTCAAGAAGAAGAGAACAGAAAGGCTAGGGCTTTGTGAGGACTGAGGGAACTCTAGCCTTTTTTTCTGCTTCCTTTTTAGGTCAGTACTGTAAGAAACACTGACCACATCTATATAGGGAAGTCGTGCTGATTTAACTAAAGTCCATTTTATCATTCCTTTTTAGCCTGACAAGCTCTGGAAAATCCAGCCAGGACGTATGAAGATGCTTCTGACCCTTCTGGTCCACCAAGAAACAAAGCCAGAGGTTTCCATTCCTATGAGGGAGTGGGCAGAATGCGACATTTACCCATGTGCCAAAATCTTAGCACAGGGCTACTGTCCTTTACACTCGGAGTACCTTAATATGACAAACGGTGGCTCCCTGGATACCCCAGGATATCAAACTATGAACCAGGATGCCTAAGGCACAAGCGGGATGTAGATCTACCAACTCTGCTGAGTGAGAGCAGGTTCTGCTGGAGAACCAATGCAGAGAGATGCCAGCGCTGGCATCTTCAATGACCCTGTCAAGCATCACCAGGGCTCAGCTCTCAGAGACTCAGATTCCTTTCTTATTTTTCTTCTGCTGGGTTTAATCGTGGCTTATACCAGTTTGGCTTGTAGCCATTTCACTGCACATGAAGCCCATGCACTGCTAAAGGCAATTCTAGTGATAGCAATGTCAAATATCAAGGTAGCCACTTTGGTCAGTGGATGTCCAGGAGCTTTGCCATGGGAATATCATTCTCTCATAGGTAAATTGGTCACAGAAACTCAGGTCTCTGCAAACAGCCCTACTCAAAACCATTTTTTTTTAAATTTTTTATGGTTCTTGGTATATGACAGACCTTTGCATGAACTACATTTTGAAGACCCTCATATACTGCTGATGGAACCAGCCAAAGCAACATCATTTGTGGTGCAGCTCTACAGATCATGACAGAAATAAATTAAAAGGATGAAAAGATTTTCTTCACTGAATGTCAAGGCAACAACATAGCTTTCCAAAAGGAATGGTAACCAAGAACCTGGCTGGGTCTCCATTCAGGGTGAAATATTGCCATGTGGTATCGCACTGACGTGCAGATGGGAATGACCCTCTCAGTAACAGTCCTGCTGGACATCTCAAGGAAGACAAACAGACCTGACAAGAGGACTTTACTGCCCTCCTGCCTCCAGCTGGCCTCTCTGCTCCAGCACTGAAGCACACTTACAGGCCAGTAGGAGAATATTTTTCCACCTTTCTCACCTTTATTCTTGTTTGTGCCTTTCCCAAACTCTGAACATATTAACTTATAAGCAGGATGTACTGGCTTAAGCTAAACATCGACCTTCCCCTAAGACTTCTCCATAGCTAATGTGCCCACAATATTTTTCATATCTCTTTTCTTCTTAAGAAGAAACCATATTTAGGTCACAGTAGCTTATCTGCTAGCGCTGTACATTTCCTTAAGAGGAGCTGAAATCGCTGGCTGTCTTTTCAACAGAGCAAGAAAGAATATTTTAGGCTGAGGGTTTACACTTGCTTTGCTGAACAACTGACACATGGGGAAATGGAGCAGCAGATGGAAGAAACAGGAGATATTTAAGCTGCCTTCTACAGTTCAGACACCACTTGAAGGAGAACTGTGGAATCTGTGTGAGGGAGTTTCCTCTGTTTGTACCTTTGGCTTCTCCTCACTCGCTGCTTAGGGGTTTGCTTTGGATTAACAAACTGACGTGCCCTTGCAATCCCTAGGACTCAATGAAGATGAGGAACTCCAGTCCACATTCTGTATAAGAAGTGGCTAAGCAGTTCCCCTTTAATCAGCTGCATACTTATTAAGGAGGAGTCTGGATTTCCTTTTTTTTTTTTTTAAACCTGATCTTACCCATTGAGCAGCCTCACAAGTACGAGTTAATATCAGGGCTTCTTTCTGGCTTTTTAAATTACGGACATCTCCAGAAGTTTTTTCCTTTCTTATTCTTCAGGCATATATATTATTTTCATTCATTCTGTCACAGGAAAACACATTACAAGGAAATCAAAGCATGCGTATTTGCAATCTTTGCCCCAAAACCCCTGACTCAGAAAGCAGGGGATGATATAGCCCCTTAACGGCATAAACCTCAATGCACAACCCCATCATTCAAAACATCTGCTGGGACAGGAAGATGTGTCGGTGCTTCAGATGTTCAGTGCAGCAAACTCTGGGCCGGCTTCACCCTTTGTCCGGGCTGGCAAGGGACTTGCAGGCAGCACAGCATGGAGAGCATCGCTGCTCTGGGGGCTGGTACAGCAGTTCCAGTGCTCCTGCGGTGGTTCTCTGCCCAAGCTGATCCTCCCTGCCAGGATGTAGAGCAAAAGGATGCCAAGCTGTCCTGGAGCTGTCCCGTGATGTGGTACCATGTCACACACGTGTCCATAGCAAAGCACTGCGGTGCTGGAGCTTTGCACACTGTTGTCCCCCGTGGAGGGGGCAGAGGTTCCCTAAAAAGTTGGTGCCAGTAGCTCCAGTAGGGTCAGGCTCTGTATTTCCCCAGGACTTGTCTCTAGGGTCTTCTAAACATCACTGAGTTCAGCGCCACAGACCTGCCAGCAATGTGCCCTTGTGGC
>VXAK01004950.1:0-23459 GCA_013399435.1 Arenaria interpres
CTATGGCTGTAATCATTCTACATCAATATTTAAAATTCATAATATAATTTTAGGCATTACATAAGTTCCCAGATAAACATATATAACTACTAAAATAAACTAGGTCTAAATATTAAAGCCAGTAAAAGACCTGAATTACTGCACACTGATTTTAGGTTTTTGAGCCCAACTGTGTGTCCATGAGGAATATAATGATGTTATATTGCTTTTATTGCTGAAAATGTAATCCGAGCAAAGCAAAGGAGGAATGAACCACCCGCAACCCAAACAAACTTAGTGAATACAAAATGAAAAGCAACATCAATTTCACTGCAGACAAACCCAGTCACACAGATTAAGCAAGCACAATACTGGTATGTCTTATCTCTGACCACAGGAGGAGGGTAGACAGATTCTACAGGATGAAGAAATTCAGACTATGTAATAGGCAGAATCAATTGTTACCTGCCTCAATCAATGCAGCTCCACTTTCACTGTTCAGCAGCTCACAAATAATTAAAGTTATCCTGGACAAAAACCTCATCTGTAATGACTAGCTAACCGCCACCATGACAAACTTCAAAGTCAGTGATATCAATCTGAATTCAATAGTGTGGAACTGGATATAGCTGATGAATAAGTATGAATCTTACCCTGATGGTCCATGCACGCACTTCATCTGGGCCTGCAGTGAAAAAGTATTCTAGTTGGAGTGCTGCATATCCAGCCTTAATGATCTTTGCTAAAGCACTGAAAAAAAAATGAATCCAATTCATTCAACATATACACAGAAACCAGCTAAATGCCCCAAGTAATCAATTTACAGCCAAAGACATCACATATTTTGAAGACACCGGGTCTACTTTTAAACCCAGCAATAATCACAGAAGCCTTTTTCTTTGAACTCTCTTCAGAACTACTTTTTTTACCGCAGTATCATACAGACACTATTTTGATTTGTTTATTCAGCAGGATACAGAAATATGGGATAAATTTAAATCACCCTATCAGGTAGCACTTTTGGTCTCATGCAATTTTCAGGACTCCAGGTCATGAAAGCATAACTGTTTGACTGAAATTCAATATTGAAACAATTTATTATAGTTCTCCAGAAAAATTATGGCAAAATTTTCTCCACCGTCCCTATTCCCCATGGATGACGAAACAGTTTTGGTGATCATTCCTTCTCAAAAATATACATAACTAATACCTATGTTATAATTAAAACACTGTACAGAGATGACAGATGACAGTTAAAAACTTAATTTAAAATAAATCTTTTCACTCTGTCTCATGGTAAAGAAAGGAGAAGATTCTCTCTTTATAATGGTAATTACTCTGTCATTTATTATTCTATCAGCGCAAGCAATTAAATTACTGCAAGGAAATAGTTGATAATAAAGTGTAGGGAAAATGAATGCTAATTAACCTTTGTGTCATGTTCTCTTCCAGATACTTCTGTTTCTCCTCAGCACTCATATCTTGCAACTTGAGTTCCAAGGCCCCACTAAAAGGAATGACCAAAGCACCCGGGTCGTGCTTGTCCACCCACTCTTTAATTTTTATCAACCTGTAGACAACAAAGGGCACAACATTATCTTGTAGTGCATGCATGGCTGTACCACATTCATTATTATCAAGTAGCACATACATATTCATAAGAATTGCACGGTTTTATGATGCCATCTTTTTGTGTATTGCTTTCCAAGGTCAAGGCATTAACAGGCAGCAATTGCTTCAGGTGTACTCCATTAACATTTCACTGTTTCTTGGTTCTTGTTTGGCATTTAATCTATCAGAAATAGGCATAATTTGAGACAATAACTAGGTTTTTTGGTAGAGGCTAAATACTTACAACCTAAAATGCTAACTGCTTAAAACTTTGTACATATGTGGATGCACCTTTTTCTGAGGCTTCCAAGAGTGGTATTTATCAAACGTGGTAAAACTGGGGGGCTTCAGGGTTTTTTGGGGCTGTTTTGTGGGGCTTTTTTTTAAAGCATCTCAGTGGCTAGGGCCACTGATATTAGCAGACGGAAAAGAACACCACATTCTATAAACTCTTAGATAGCAAGCAGCACCCTGCTTTTTCTGGCGGTTGATCTTTGAGTATGCCATCGTTTATCCCACCTTTCTAGTATCTCCTCAGGACAAAGCCTCTAGATATTATACTACTATTAATTTTAAATAAATAATCACATTTCTTATTTCTCTTCATTTCTAATAACTGGCAGCATCAGTAACAGTTTGTTGTACATCTAATTTATTTTTTTTTGGTCGAACAAAGCCACAAATTTAGAGCTACAGATTTACGGTGCCAGTTTTTGGATGTCCAATATCCTATTAAAATCTTTGCATCACATTCATAACTGCAAATACTATTTATTTTGAATTTAAAGTAGATATTCATCAATTACCTGTAAAGAGTTCAATGTTATTTACAGGGCACTATTTCTGAACAGGTGTGAATGGTGAGAATGACAACTCTGTGTGCTCAACAAGAAAACTCAAGAGGCGCAGGAATATTTCCTGTACACTAAGACACAAAGTACAAAATACAGTACTTTGGGTGCCGTAGATGTTTCAGACCTGAAGCACCCACCATACAGCACAGTGTTTTATGCTTGCTGAGCTCTTTTTCTTAGTCCTGCTAATCTCCAAGATTTAGACTAAGGTTTTAACTGCTATTATACTAAAGTGCTTTGAAACTGTGGCCTGCAAACCTTTAAATAATCAATGCAAATGTCACTTCAGAAAAAAATGAACTGAACCACAAGTTCATCAACACACATTTGTCAAAGAAAATAGCAGGGGATCAGAGCTATTATGAGATTAAGTGCATGGCCCACTGAGTAGGGTTTTAGATGGGACAAAGAATATAAAAGTTCACTCAACAGTTTTCACACGTTTGTTATATAAGGCTGGTCTTCTATCATTTACTTATGTAAATACCCCATCAGCGGTTTTCAATCCTCATTATACTAATCTTTTTTTCCTCCAGTCACCCAATGAAAATATAGCCTGGTATCCAGCACTGATACTGAAATACTATTGCCTTCAGAAAAGTCTGAACTGAAAATCACAATTAAGGTGCATTTCTGAATGTGACATGTGACATTTAACAGCATTTCTAAAACTGACATTTGTAGTTAACTAATTTATTTTGGCTAACAAACTGGATATCAAAGTTCAGAACTTGTAAATGTCAACCTTTTACAGAAAATGTGTCTACAAATGGATCTGCTATTCATAAGTGTACTTCAACATCTGTGCACACATCCGTTTTATTATTTTTTTTTAAGAAAGTATCTAACACTGGTCTCTGGACTAATTAAATAACGTACCAAGTGAAAGACAGAATGAAACATGCAAACTTGAAAAAGTGAAATGAGCATAAAAGTAACGACAAAAATTGGATTCAAATTCTGTTTGGTAAATATGGTCATCATAACTAATAAACTAAGAACTATTGTGGAACAACAAGATAAGAAATAATTACTTTGGCTAAAACACCAATTCAGAATAATAATAGTCTTAGACTGTCATTTTAACAGCTTTTCTATTGAGTCCTCAGAGGGATTATTTGCATTCCTCAGGTATTCTATTGTACAATTCAGATGAATAAAGACTTACAAATCATTCCTCTACCGCCAGTGTGAGACTTTGATCCAGTGAATACACCATTGTACCTTAACTATAATTGGCAAAAAACCTGACAGTGTAGAGCATCACAAGCTTAATAACAAAGGAGAATATCTCAAAGTGTTGACAGATGATCTTCATAATGCAGGAGCAGAGCTGGTACGTTTTAGCAATAAATGAGCACTGAGGTCTAAAGGTCTCTGAAGTGACTGACATCAGACCTGCTACAGCCTCACTAAAAGAATAAGGTACTGCATCCCACTCTGTACAGTCGGGTTCTCTGCCTGAGTCTTTCACTTTTGTGACTTTCAATGTCACAGGAATTACTAAAAAGTACCAAGGAATTCCCCTAATGGTGATCAAAACAAAGAAAACAAAAAAAAAAGTAAATACTCAAATATAAATACCAATATATTTCTAAATGAAATTTTCCCCAAAGCAAAAATGCTTGATGAATAATCAATACAGTAATTGTGTAAGTTTGCTTTCCTGTTAGGAATAACCAAGTGTGCTAAACAGAACAAAATTTTCTTAACAAATGGTAATAATTAATATAAAAGTCTGCTTTATTTGAGCATGGAAATGCTGTATGTCTGGTAAAAGGACAGCATTAGTACAGTCATTTGGGCATTTGTTAAGATAAGCAAATCCTGGAGTATCTCTCCATTATTTTATGCTATACTTGTTAATAAGTGATGAAGGGTATTGGATTTTACGCTGACAGAAAAGACTACTAACACTTAAGAAAATCTCAATTAAAAAAAAAAAAAACAAAAAACAAAACACTGAAATGTAACAAAATATAAAGTTTAAAAAAAACCAACCAGAAAAAAAATCCCACATAGAACAAGCAGAACGAATGACCAAGATTAACAGCTGAAACTACTTTAAGAAACATGAAAGTGCTCAATATTAAAACCCTTCTTGGCACAGTAAACTGAAAACTATGTGAACACAGTGTATACACTAAAAGCAATTAAAAATATCCTCTTGTCTAATTAGGTTTTTATTATTATTAGTTAAAACTAAATCCTCACTATAAAACATAGAACAGAAAGAAGAAAGGCTTATTCTAGTACTACTCAGTAATAACAGTGAGGGATCTCTTGGAGCATTTCTGGACATCCAGCAGCCTTCCCCTATTGAGGTGGCTCGACTCTTCCCTCCGGGTGGCTCTGGGGAGAGGAAGAGTGTGCCAACAGCAACTACAGAGGGTTCTTGGATTGAAATTTGATTCTGTTTGCCACAAATGGACAAAATATCCTTTCTGGAAAGAAATACAGACCTAAGAAACAGTAAGACAACCATTTATTCTGTGATGGCAAAAAGAAAATCTTAAATAAAAAGCTGAAATGAAAATTCAGTTAAAATACAACTGTGTAAAAACCTGACACAAGAAAAAAACTGAGACAAGAACAAAACCAGACCTAAACAACTTGTAAGTGAAGGCAGCACTCAAAATTCTGACCAGTGAAATCAGCCAAGAGGAATTCAGATGCTCACTTCACCTAACATTGTTACTGTTGGCTGATAATGAGCTAAGGAAGGACAAAAGCATGTCAGCGTATCTGCTGCTAACTCAAAAAAGCTGTGAAGACCAAGATGTTTTCTTATCACTACTAGATTCCAAATTTGATGAAGGCATCATTTAAGAGCATTCCAGTTTTTAACTTTCCATCAGCCTGACAAGGAAAAAGCAAGCTAAAGAAGCCAGTGACTTCACATGCACAAGGATCAGGACAACTACTGGAGTTAACTCCGGATAATAAATCAGGATTCAGAACAGACTTTGGAGAAAGGCTTAAAAACAAGGGCTCTCACTGAGAAGGCAAATAAGCAAAGAGCACCAGAAAGGGGATCTGTGCAGAAAGGAGTGTCTTCAGTTTAAAATGGTGATGGTTCTTGAGGCAGAAGACACCAAACCTACAGACAACCAAAATAAAGAGGTACAAAAGTTGCAGAATGTACACTAACTACAAATCAATATTTGACAGTTTCACATGAGAGATCCAGCTGGGAACAGAGACAGAGTTCAGATGGAAATCAGAAGCAGTGATGGAAGAGAGAAGCTCCAGAGAGAACTTAAGCTCAGTGGACACCTGCAAGACAAGACGATGTGAAAAACTGACCCCTGAGAAGAAAGGTGATTTGTCAAAGTATGCTTTTGTACAAGCAAGACCAAAAAACCCCTCATCTAACTCATGGAAGACAAAAAATTGCTTTTCTGTTCTACACCTGAACTACGAGTGGAAATAAGCAGAAACAAAACAGCATGGCAAGGAAGAAGAAAATACCAGGCAGCACCACAAGAAGGAAAGAAACAAATGTAGGTAATGAGATAAGATCAAACTAAGTGATCAAAACATACAAAAGACTGAAAAAATAGATCTACAGATAAGAGCGATAACAAGAGGACCTGGCAATTCCAACAGACTCTTCTTCTTGGCAGCCTTAAGCAACCCCAGATTTTTTAAGCCTTCCAAACTCTATCTGTTTAGTGCTTTGTTCCCCACTGTTGAAAAGTTTTCCATATGTGTAGCCTAAGCCACCTTTATTTCAATTTAAATGCATTAGTTTAACTGAGTCTATACACTATGGACTGGGAATACACACTCCCTATTTCTTTACAGCAGCGTTTTACATACTTAAAAATTGAGGTCTGTCTTTTTATTTTGAGCTTTCCTTCTAAGCCACATACTACTTCTAACTTTGAACATTTCTCTGGACTCTCTCCGATTGGTCTAAAAGTTCCTGGAAGCACACAGTACGTAACGCATTCCTCAGAGCTCTCAATAATAACGTCTTCTAAGCATTAAAAATAGCTAGAGGATTAACTCACACATTTTTCAGGTGATTCTCCTGTTTATAAAACCCAGTAGAGCATTTGCATTTTTGTGACAGCATGTCCCAGTTTGAAACCACGACACAGCACTGCACCATTAGCTCATGCTCAGTTTATAACTTATTGTATGATCTTGTTTTACTAGCTATTTTTAATACTATATTTGCATAGTTGATTATTCCTGCATAAAATCCTTCTCAGAAGTTGCACCCTAACTCTTGTTTTCCTAATGATTTATTCTATTTCTTGAGATGCTCCTAAATTCTCATTTTGTTCTATACATACCTGGACATCTCCTAGTTTGGGGTCATCTACAGATTTAACAAGAATGCTCATCATCCAGCTCATTAATGGAAATACGTAACAGTATTCAACCAGCAGCCGTTTCTGCAGATCTCATAATGAGATATTCTTCCATTTGAAAGTGAACTACTGATAACTATGCTCTGTGTATTATCTTCCAACCAGTCTTGTACACTCAACTTCCAGTAATTTCCATCTAGCCAATATTGCCTATCTTGTTTACGAGAATATTGTAAAGCGCTGAAACTTTTAAAGTCTTAATAAAAATTCCAGTATGTAGTAAAGTATATTTTTTTCACTTTATGCAAGGCCATTGAATTTATGACAAACCAAATATTAGAGTCATCTGACAATTTAGACAAGTAACAGCCAACATGAATTTGTGAAGACAATTGGGTTGCTTCTAGGTGATTAAAAACAGTTGAATTGTTCCAATGTTTTTCATTAATTTAAAGGAGAATTCATTGACTTAAAAATGTCTTGTTTCTTCTTTCCTCTTTATGGCTTTCTTTTTTCTTTTGAAGCCTCACCCATTATCCACAAGTTATCTAAAAAGAAGATAAATTAGGCAATGATTCTTTTTTTTTTATTTTTGCGAGGTCCCAAAACTTTTCATTATGAGTGCCATTAGATTTAGCTAATTTGGTGGGATGGGAAAGGGAGATGTAATTTACCTAAGCACTGGTGCTGCGTGACACAGTTCACAAGTGATGTCCTTCCCCTTCTGTTTTGTAGCATGCACAGACTCCACAAAGATCAGGTCCCACTGTTCTCAGTGCTCTGTACATACATAGATGTATACCTATGTGTACTATATATAAATATGAAACATTCACAGCCTCAGTAAGCTTTCATTCCAAATTTATATAATCAAAAAAGAATGGAATTGGCAAAAATGATGAAACCAATGTATATAATCATTTTGTATCACAAAATAGGGCCAGTGGCAGAAGTTAAGAATGGGAAGAAGAAAGAACAGGTGGCACCGTGCTGTAGCACATTAACATGATGTAACTCTTACTGCTACCTGCCTTTTTTAGGGTAACCCTTTCTTCTCGCACTACATAAAGAGAAAGGAAGACTAAACAGAAAAACATTAAAGAATAAAAAGGTAATTTCTTCCCCACCATCATGGTTTGCTTTTTATGAAGACGACAAATCTACAGGTTTGGGAATACCTGTTTCTGACCTCAGCAATCCTGTTTTGAATCATCAGTGCCATTTATTTTTTTTTATTCCCTGCTCCCAGATGGCCAGGAGGAACACAGCAATCCTGAGATTTCAAAAGGCCCTTTGCCACCCCCTACCTGTCACCTGCAAATACTTTCTAACACTTCAGATCAAAAGCACCGCCTGCACACGCTGGGCTGCTCCCTGGCAAGGAGTCTCCTTTCAGCCCCTCAGCACAAGAGCTTCAGGAACTCAAAATTTCATTTAACCTGTGCATCCTGAAGGCTTTAAATTCCTCGATGCCTTCCTAGAGTCTGATGTTTGTATCCCCTCTGGTATTTAGTCACTGCATCCAGACGAACCTTACAAGAGATGCAGAGAACCTGTCTCACACATTAGACGTCACTCACATCTCCAACATACATTGACTTGAGCCTTGAAATATGGCGGATTAGTCCTTAAAATTCTTTACCAGAACATTTTTGGGGACTTGCAACACATCCCACGATCTCAGGAATCTTATGACAGAATAGGTATTTTGTTCTGCCATATCTGGATTTCACACTTCGTAACTTCATTGTTATTTCAATTGATACTGTATCAAGAAGAATAGAAGTTCCTGATCAACACTGTCATTTGCCATTTATTATAGATGGGTTTATAACTTTCCTTAATATTCTCCTTTGAAATGTAAGTAATCCCAGGCCCTCTGCCTCGTGTGTCACAGCAAGTTCTTCCAGGACCTTGATCTCTATCACGGCCGTTATCTTAAATCCCCTATAATTCTGTAAAATCATTTGTTAGATATGTGACCAGTATTGCACCTACTATTTTAGTTCATGTTGCATCCCAGATTCTAAAGAAACGTCTTCATAATCTGGACATGAGCTTCTCATTCCATTCCTCACCCATCCAGATGTTACACTTGCTTTTCTGCTACCAGCTGCACATGGAGTAGAGGCTCCACCAGCACTCCCTATAAGAATGTTCCAGCTGTTCACCAACAAAAATAATCTGGCAAAAAGCAGTTTGGGGAGGGAGAATTTATTTCTTTCATATCCCCTCCTCTCACCCATTTCTTTTAAGCTGAACTAATTCACTTTTCCATGCATCCTTACAACTGGTTGTGCCAATATAACTGAAGAGTTTTGGAGGAACAGGTGAAGACTGTTAAGGATGGCAGTGCCTTAGGTTAGCCTACCACCCAAAAAAGAGCAATGCCATGAAGCCAAGTTCAATCAGGAATTTTGATGTTTACTATTGGAGAATGCTTGTATATGGTGTGATTCCTGAGTAAAAATTATCCCATATAAGATCACTTAAAAACAGACTCTTCAAGGCAGAAAACAGTCGACAGGGGCAAAATATTCTGAAATTGATATGAAAGCACTTCATGACCTCAAGATATAATTCTGCTAACAAATTGTCTAACATAATAAGGTAGTAGCATACAGTTCTCAGTTTATCTGGTCTAGAAAGCTACCTGGAGATATTAATTGTTTAATGGTATGTTAAAAACACATAAGGACATAACACTTCACTTACAACTTTACACTACTGAGCACTTTGGGAACATATTTCATATACAGATTTGTCTTTACTGACATGAAACTTGTTTTGGATTTGCAAGATGTTGGATCTGTGAAAGAAATCATACCAAAGAACATGATATTACCTGTAAATCAAGTACAGATAAATAGACAAAATACGTTTATAACTAGGAGAAATAAAGCATGTATAACAGAAAAATCCAGTTGATGACCTACAACCAAGTTTAAATTAAAAAATATCGGGATGGTAGAAAGACAGAGAGAAAGAGGTAAAATAATCCAGAATGACTTTTTCTGCTAATCTATATAAAGCTCCCAGTAAGAAAAGATTTTTCAGTACCTTACACAGCAAATTCCATCTAACAAAAGGTCAGTCAAGGTAACCCTATTTTAAGCATTTGTAGGAAGCATCATTCATGAAGAATAAAGATCTTGAAATCCATTTTTAAAACATTTGTTTCTGATCTAATTTTCAAGACTTCAGTAATATCTCTATCCAAATTATGGTCCCCATTAAAGCGATCAAAAACAATTATGACTTGAGCAATAATGAAAACAGTACTATACTGCTGCTGTAGCACCTGCTGGCACGTAAAAGGCTTACAGTCTCTCCTTCTCCTTGGTCTGCCAATTCTGAAAATTAATTCTTTCTTAACTCAAGGGAAAAAAAAACCAACAAAAAAAAAAAAAAAAGACATGGCTGTTGCTGTCAGCAAGGATCAAGCACAGTCAAGACTGTGCTACTGATGAAACTGCATAACAATGCAGAACTGCAACAAATCGGGCACATTACGTTTCATAGTTACAAGCATATCGGCTCCACTTGCAGCATATATACTTTGGACAGAAAATAGGGCTTTGGAAGTCACATCCTGTTGTTCTTTCTGCTATCATTTATAAAATGCAGAGTTTTGAAAGGTTATCTTGAAAGCTGTAATGAAATAATTTAACAAATGCTTGTTTATAAATTATAGCAGAAGGAACAAATCTCAGTCACAAGACTGATGATTGAGATAATACTACAAATCAGTAGACAGAATCCCTATTCCATAATCAGGTTTGCATTATGGCGTGATAATTTTAACTTTTGTCTCTTGTCAGGGCTTCTTATGTCACATGAAAAACTGTATTCTTAAGGGTCCTGTACGACAAAAGTAGGGCAATTCATATCTACACTATTATAGCAAAGTCTCAGCTATGTAATCCCATTAAAAAATATAAGCCATCCATTATACTATTTGATCAAAAAAACATGTGATGCCTTGATAACAGAACCTTTACATGTGTGCACACAAGCAAACACAGGCCATACTCCCAAACAAAAAATATGATCTACATAAAACTCCTGTGCCATGAAATAAATGCATACTAACAACACTTGAAATAAGATAGTATAGAAAGTAATTGGGAATATATTCCACTAGTACTAATTAAAAATCTTGCAATGAGTAATACAAATGCAGATGACAACAGGTGTTAGCTTTAGCTTTCAGTAATGTCATACAACGATTTAATGAAACCTAAACAAACTGGGTCAGAATATTCCTCCCCAGTTCTCTTAATGAAATATTCTCTCCTGCTCACATATGATAGAGGGAGACGCCTTCCTCACTTCTCCAGAATTAGTCTCTGTGATCTTAATTGTGGAGTCTCTCCAGACAACAAGAATTCTTATGAACGCTCTCTTCCTCCCTCCACCAGTTGTTAACAACTATGAAACTATTAAAATCCAAGAGTTAAATATTACAACAATAAAAGCATTAGATTTAAAATAATAGACCTTGCTTATTCCTCCTGCCCCCTTGGACCAGTACCAACATTTTGTGATCACACAATACTATGAGCGTGTTAACAAACAATTTTAACGAGACTAGTAGCAAGAATCATAAAAGCTGGCGATACTGGCAAAGATGGGAGGGGTGTGGGGGGTGTGTGATGAAGAAAAGATCAAATTTGTTATTAGGCTGGAATATGGTACTCAATAAATCAGAAATTAACTTTGATATTTATCCAGAGAAAGAACATCATCTAAGCTTTGAGTATAACAATGAAAGACTTATTTATTGAATAGTTAATATTCAAACTACAGCAACTCAAAGAATACAAGGCTTAATTTCAGACACTGAATCTTGCTCTGCTCCCTATATAGTTAATGAAGCAGGAGGCTCTTCTGAGGACAATTCAGAACATTTAAATTAGGGCTGCTGTTCTCACTTGGTTCTTAAAGCACCTCCCCTCTCCTCTTTTCACAGGCTGCTTTAGAAACTAACCCTGACCTTAAGTGCCTAAGATGCTTATGTAAAATTATGTGGTGTGCCTCAGTCTTACCTCCTGCTGATACATTTCCCCAAAATACTGTCTAATAAATACAACAGCATCTACTGTACTGTCACATGAACATGACCATGTCCAAGTAAAACACTAAATGAGTTAGGGATTTTCACAGTGTGCAGAGATGCTTTGTATGAATTCCACTAATTTGAAAAGCTGTCATAAAAATGTTCAATTCTACAGACACAGTCTGTTTACCTGTCTAAACTATGGTGAAATGAAAAAAAATCAACAATATCTGAATCATCTACTAAAACATACTTGTCCTAGGGGAACACTAACTTTGATTTTTTCAGAAGCAGGAATAAGTATCTGGATCAGTGTCTGAAATTATGCTCCATTTATCTGACGGACTGTAAAGGGTCTGTTAGACATGAAGATTTTTATGGCTGAAAATGGAATGACAAAGTAAATTCCTGTCAAAAATAAACACTCTTATTCTGTGGGTAGGTGTGTACAAAACATTTTTATTTGCAAACCCAAAACTAAAATTTGATTTATTATAAAACTATTAGTTTACCTATCTTCAATTTCTTATTGATTATCGAATTAGGATGCATTCAACAGCCCCATCAATTTTAACAACAAAAAATTATTTGACTGAGAAATTTCACCTTGAAGTTATAGCACTCTGTGGTAACAAGCACTAACAACAATAGGATCAAAAAGCCAAACCTAAAATGCAAGTTACCTTAATTTTTATGACTTGGCCCAAAAACCATTTTTCAATAAAAGTCAGAACATAAGCCCAAAACCACACTAATTCGTTTTCAGTCTCTTCTTCGTAAAGAAAAGGCTCCATGTGTGGTGGCATACATGATAGTTGTCAACATAAATGAAAATGTTCATGAATAAAAAACAGGCTGTATAAAGAGCTAATTATAATATTACTATCAATTGCTAGCTTGCGCCTGCAAATCTTTCATATCATATAAATGCATTGTTTTTGACATTTCTCTGTAGCTAAACATCACATCATTTCACTTTTTTGAAGTACTTCAAATATACATGGGATATACAATAAGGAACGTGGTCCTATCTGCAGTTACACTGAAAAAGGAAAAAGCTACGACATAAATGTGCTTTGTCTTTAAAAATTAATTTAAAACATTAATCAGCTCCCAAATAAAAAAAAAAAGATCTAGACTTCTAACAGCCTCTATAAAATTATTTCCACTTTCTGTATATTCATCCTTTCTATGCAAAACAGCAGAAAAGCTGTTTGTTGAAAAGACTTCACGCAATCATGCAACTGAAGATTAAGATAATATATACACCCAAAGCAATAGTGAAGTTGTGAATTATTCAACTTGCATCCAGATGTTTTCTTACCCTTACAAACGCTATTTGCTTAAAACAATCACTTACACTTTTTTAGCACAAGTTGTAAGAGAAGCACCATTCCTATTTTAATGCTCAAATGGATTCTTCTATTTTAGAAGTGTCATAGAATTTAAGTTTGGAAAAGGCCTGCTCAACAGGCAAGAGCCTTAGTAAGTATTATATAGTTACAAGCAGACCTAGCCAAAGAAAAAATACTAAAAAAAAATAAATCATAGTAGGCAGTTGTTCTGGGACATGGTAGTCTATCCATTTCCCCACCAAATGAGTCACTTAATCAACAGATACAATGCTATTTTAGACTTAGTTTGGTTGAGCAATGACACCACCAAAGAAGGAATGATCACAGAAAATAACCTTTGCAAACACAAGTAATATGGTTTAAAAGAAAAAATACAGCATGCCCTAATAAATTTATTCTCTCATTGATATGACATATGATTTTCTATGCAGGAGAAATACACCTATGAAGTATTTGATAGTATGCTGTGTGTGAAACTACTCATTCAGCTGGAGAAGAGGGAGAAGTAGATTTGTACAGACCATGTACTGAGTAACGCACCGAGTCTGTTAAGAGAAGAAAAAAATTGGTGTTTAAGGACATCGTTAATCAAGTTTCACAAGGATCAAACTTAGGACATACCTTGTTTAAATACATTAGTGACCTTGACACAAACATTAGTTGCATGCGAAGTTTACAATTGATACAAGAGCAGGAGACATTCTCCTCAAAGACAGCATAGAATCATTTAGGTTGGAAAAAACCCTTGTGATCATCGAGTCCAACCATCTACCCTACTCTGCAAAGTTCCCCCCTACACCATATCCCCCAACACCACATCTAAACGACTCTTAAACACATCCAAGGATGGTGACTCAACCACCTCCCTGGGCAGCCTGTTTCAATGCCTGACTACTCTTCCTGTGAAAAACTCTTTCCTAATGTTCAGTTTAAACCTACCCTGTTGCAGCTTGAAGCCATTCCCTCTTGTTCCATCACTAATTACCTGGGAGAAGAGACCAGCACCAACCTCTCTACAATGTCCTTTCAAGTAGTTGTAGACTACTCATCATCAATTGGAAGTGACATAGAAGGGGGATCGCGAGGGGTTAGTCTTCTTCAGAGCAACTCTAAGCCACCAAGACAATGCAACAGGTAAAAGGCAAACATAAGCTACAGATCCTGCTGGAAATGCTTCCCTTCGTTTAACAGGATGCATTACATCTGCATATAAGGTATTCATGAAAGCACATGGAGTACTATGTCAGCTGTGGTCGGCTAAATTCAGAACAGGTCTAAGATTATCAGAGGAATAGGAACCTCATGTAAATGACAGAAACAGAGAGAAAAATTGGTAATGCCTGCTTTAAATAAGTACAGGAGATAAACACCAATTAGATAAGATACCATTTAATCTACTGGACAAAGCTGCCAGAGCCAGCGATGAAATAAGCCAGCCATGGAAAAATGTAGGCTGGAAATTAGCAGAACATTTTCAACCCAAGGCAGCAGCAAGGTCCTGTGAACAGCCTCCCAATACTAAGTGCAAAACAATCAGCTACCATTTTAAAAAAAACCTTAATTAATTTATGAAAGTCATTATACTGTGTAGCTACCAACAATAACTGGTTCTCTACTGAATGCAGAGGAGGGATTACAGTAATTTAGGGATTACCATATAGTTACAAGGAAGCACTACACTTTGTGAATTCAGAAGTACATAAAGGCTATGCAGAAATGCAGAAGGGGACAAAGAGGTCTCAGTCTCACACAAATCAAGTTCCTACACGTTTTTGTCATGGTTTAGGCCACAAACCAGGACAGTTTTGTAAAAACTAATGCCTCCACTGGCACGAATGAATGAAAAAAATAATGCAAAAAGGCACAGAGAACTCAACCACCACGTATTCGATTTGATGGAGCCAGCCAGCTGACCAGCACCAGTAGCGTGGCAGATTGATCATCATGCAAAAAGTCCTCCTGAGCCACAGAATATGATGCTGCCTGCTGTTCAGTGCAACGTATCACTGCTTTTTGAAGAATAAGTATAAATTAGGAATCACTGTTTTAAGGAAACAAGACCCAAACTCTTAGAAAACTAGACTTCATGAGTTCTGCTCTTCCAATATAAAATGTAATAAAAGTCAAAATTAGTCCATAATATCATGTATAGTTACCAGTACCACTCATGAGGAAAGCACAGGCAAGGCAGACGAGGTAGCTGCAGTACTTGTACTGCAGCTTGGCAGTAATTTTAAATTTTGGGCAAGGGACACATTTTAAAAATAGTGCTAATGAGACCACTGGACTTCATTATCCTAATTGGTCAAATGAAGACAATTAGGAACATGATTATTTAAAAATGTAATGGAATTTTCTTGGCATCGCAAACAAATCAAAAAGAGATACAAGTAAAATCAACTTTTCCATCACCAAATCTCCAGGCATGTAAAATACCTTTAACATAAAGCCATCCCTTGTCCCCGCCTTCCATGTCATACCAAGTTTTGCTCCAGAGGAAGGGATACTGCATCCTCAAAAGCAAGCTTGCACAGAGCAAGACAAGGTTGGCTGTAAAGGAAAGGGAGTTGTTGGGTACACCCACGAGCAGACAACCCTTTGGGGCAGGACATGGATTCGGAAATGTATTGACAACCTCCATTCTGACATTTTCTGACTTCAAAGTGTTTCCCATTACAACATTAAGACACATAATATAGCTGCATGTAATTTCCAATTTCTAAAAAAGTAACCAATAAACTGAACGTACTCTTTACCTATCCATTACACAAAATTATCTTTGAGGTAATGGAGCTACAGTGAGTATTCACCCCTCAAGAGACTAGAATCTGGGAAGAGGCAAGATATTCTGCTATAAGATGTTACAGACACTTGCTAAGAGCAGAGAAACAAAAAGACATAGTACCTCTGAATGTTACGCCGTGCTTTGTAAGTAGAAAAATCTAGTGAGTACAGTCTCTTCTGATCCTTCTTCCTAAAATACAGCCACTTTCCCATCCCATTCGGCTGTTTTTTGCATTCGGGTTTCTTTTTCCAGTGTCCATTCTCCAGTCTTCAAAGCTTCCCATCCTGGTTCAGCAGCTCTTTAGCAAAGTGCTTCCAAATGCAGCTCCCAAAACTCGCACCTCTTCATTCAATTAGCACCTCCCGCCTACTCTAGCTTTTGGTCACTCCCACACTCCTACTTCCCTTTATCTCATTTGCAGGGTTAATAGTTCTGGTCCTGGCCAGGGACCCACCTCCTACTCAGTTTCCTTAGTTCCTCAACATACAGAGGTGCATTTGGATCAGAGGGACTTCCAAATTCCTGTGAGGTCTGCTCAATTCTTAAGTTTAGTAACAGCTATTTCAAAGAAAAATTCCTTAACCTGTGTATCTCACAGTGTTAAGAGAACTAGCACTACATTAAATATATATCACTGCACTTTCTTACACTGTTTAAAAAATATATCATACAAATAATGGAATTTTACAATTTGTGTTCTGCAAAATCCAAAGCATTTTAATGATTTTTTCCCACTGGAAAAAGGACAAAGTAATTATGTAATAGGCTGAAATGAACTAGGCTCAGCAACAAAATATCAATTTAAAAAACAAACAAAAAAACCCAATCCACTGTATAGTTACTTAAGTACAAGAGGCAAAAAACCCAATTCAATAAAGGTATTCCATCTTAGCATGGAATACATATTACATACAGTAATATCTGTTTTAAAGAAATATTCAAAACAAGTCCTTCAGTAGAGTCTAGAAAAGCAGCAAACATACAATTGTATTTCTAGTACTTCACTTATCAGATGAAATCTCTTAACACAGGCAAAGGACAAGAAATGAGAACCTCAGTAGAGCAGACTGAAACACAGTAAAGCTAACACCCACAGTGAAATTTCTCTCAGAAAAAGATGCAGTTCATAGTTTCTCCAGCGCATTCATATAGTTATTGTATGCTGTACTTTTGGTGTATACTTGTAGAGCATACAGCAAGAAACTCCAAGAGTGCAGAAGACTTGACATGACTTAATATTCTAGTCATGGCTGCACATATCCACATTTTGCTATTTACCACAAAGACACCACAACTATACATCACATATCAATCAGAAAGAGGATAAATTTTTTAATGTTTTAATGAAAATAACACAAAGTGTGGAACTTCACAGTGATGAGATGCCTAAAATAGAATTATTTCCCCAGCCCTACAGAAGTTATAAAATACTACGTAATAATGCTTTATGGAGAAAGCACTCACTGAATTTGTGCAAAACTTACATGCTGTAATTTTCAGAAAAGTACCACACAACAAATGCATTCCATTCATTCAGAAGCAACCCAGATTCAGTCCTATAGAAGCTGGAGGTACTGCTCAATGCAATGATTCATAGTTTCCCTAATAGAAAGATTCAGCAGTTTTCAGTCGAGACCTTTATTCCCTCTCTGAATAAATGATGCCTGAAATTTTTATTCTTGTTCTAATGGAATTTCAATGGCCTTCACTGCAAATCTACTGGAAATTTTCGCATATTAAGTGGAAAAAATTAAATGATGTTAACCACATTTTAATGTGATTAAGGCTGACAGGGTCATTATTTCTGCTAATCACTCAGTTTAAAAAGCTCAAACAAAACTTTGTAACAGCCAACGTCTTTTCTGTTTTTCCGTATGTCTGCTGTAGTTGAGAATTAAAGCCACTACAGAATATGAAACACAGTATATATAACAAAAAGGATATATTGAGTTTTTCTGCAATTTGTACATGGACTTCATTATAATTAATCTTAAGATTAAAAAAAAGAAGGGGGGAGAATCAATCTTACAATATGCATACCCTTTTACTTCGTCTTCCTCAATTGAAAGACAAAATAGAACATGAGAATATATATCTCTCTTCCTCTAGCTCCTATTTGCTAGTGCAAAAGAGGAAATATTTCTGCATGTCTTTACTGTGAAGCAAAAGGTATGTGTAATGACTGGAAAGATTTTCTTGGAAAGTGTCTGTTGAGCTCTGTGATACAGAGTTCTGCCTGTTACCATTTAGGTTGGCATAAGCTGAAAACGGGCATAAAAAAGTGGAATTGAGGCAAGTGGCAAAGATGGAGAGCAAACAGCATAGAGTTTTCAGTGTCTTGTACTTTTCTCACATGGAGAATCAATAATAGAACAGAAAATTAAGGACACTGCTGCTATGGTCGCTGGCTCAGCTTGCGAGCCACAGCCTTCTAGAGAGCCCTGCCTGCTCTTGCTCAAAAGTCCACCACCGACAGCAGCACTGAATCCCGATGGAGCAACTCCCCAAGATCAATGACAGAACACAGAAGCCTTGAGAGTGATCAAAGGGGGTAGAAGGACTTAAATTAAAAAACAGGTATAAGTTGTCACATTCACACTACCAGAGGAGGAGGGGAGATGTTGTTTGTGTGATTTTTTTTTTTATTTTTTTTTTTTTCTTTCTGAGTGGTAGGAGGCTGTTCAGAGTTTTTGTTTGGCTTGGGCTTCAGAGTTTTTGTAGGATTAGCATTTTCTGAAAAGACCACCACTGTAATGCTTATTGCCTGCTTAATAATTAGTACCACCCTCTGTGGATCCTCATTTCTGGAGGACCTGTACCTCTTATGCCATGTTATCTCTCTGTTCACAAACCCAAAACTTACAGATGATTAAAAAAAACAGGGAAAAAAAGCATTTCAGCATCAAAATTAATTCTTCTACATAAAGTAACAGTGTTTATACTTAAATCACTTTAGAAGAGAATTAAAGTGCAGACAGACTGATTCACGTTGATCATTCCCATCTGGTTTAATAGATACATTTCAACCTTACTGAATCACTAAAAATAAAAACTGTGTTACAGCAGCTTCTAGAATTACAAAAATATTTTAAAAAATAGTAAACAAGATCATTACCTTCTTAACCTTAAGGTACGTGCAATTTATCTGAAAAATATTTTATTTCCTTTCCATTCCTCGGCAAAGTATCCAATCACATACACAAATAATTTTAGACCTACTTCATGATTAGAACAAAAAATGCTGAGAAAAACAGACAGTAATTAATCATAAACAAGTCTTTTCATGTAAGACTTTACTTCTACCTTCATATCTAGCATGTACTGCTAACTCTGTATTTCAACAGCCAGCAGCTTTTTTTTCTAAAGAACATTTGCTTCCCGCCTGAATACTTTCCATAACAAGAAAAAAAAAAAAAGTCCAACGACATCAGGTAATTTACTATCAATGAACAAACCATGTTAACATCAATATCATATTACAGGTGTAGTTTGTGACGTTCTCAAAAAGAAACATTACTGGTATTGTTGGACTTACTAGTTTTAGTGTGAAGCCATGCACTAGTGCATCAACTAACAACCTCACTGAATTCTTGTGCTCATCTAAGAAGGGACCCTGCTGAATGTCCTAATGCATCTTATTGTGAATCTTCAGCAAATAAAACTTCATGTATGAGCTCATGATGTGCTTTGCTGCTGGAAAGTCACAGGCTCTGTGGGAAGCTTTTTATCTTCCCAGCAGTCAGTTCTCTGAGAACATCAGTGCAGCTACTGTAGTTACCTGTAGATTACTTGTATTTTCTCACATCTGTGTCCAGCAATCTAAACCATGATGATAAAGGGTCATTAGGTTTTGAGTGAGGAAGGGGATGGACTAGACAATTTGCTCTGATAAGCTCCTTGTTGTGAGCGACGGTTTAGAATGTGAAATGCGGGGTTATGCACATTCTCAACTCAATAACCAGTGCTCTCAGAGCACCAATTAAAAATCATACTAAGCCCATCTTAAACCACATGAACACATCTTACCTGAAATTTTTACAATTAATAATATTGCAATAAAATAATTCTGTCATGGTAAGAAGGACATCAACTGTCTATTAGCCACAAAAGAATTCAGGTACAATTACTAAGATAACTGCTGTTTGGAGCACAGCAAAGCAATTTCCCACAGTGGGACTTACAGTTCAATTTACCAGTTGGGCAAATATTTTGTGCTCTGTAGTGGTCTACAGAGTTAACAGTTACCTGTAACATTTGAGCAGTGTTATACTTGGAGAAAACTTTCTCCAACCTAAAGAGGTGTTTCAGCTTTATCTCTTCCCATGAATACACATTTTTTCCAACCCCATTCTAAGAACTATTTTAAGGTTTTTCAATTAACTTTAAATGCAAATTTATGAAAGAGACAATGGCTCTATTTTCCCATTCCAAGCTACTCACAGCAATGTCTTGTAAGTTATAGGCTACTTAGGAGAGGGATAAGAATAAGCACAATGTCACCTATAAAATTATGTTACTCCTCAAGTAACTAGATGAGGTGTTAATAGGCTATTTTTCCTTATGGACTATTCTTAATTCAGTAAAATAATAAAAAAACACAATCACATGAGTTAGACAATACTGTCATAAATGGAGAGATACGTACCCACAAATGGAAGAAGACTGCATTTTCATATGCAGCAAAACCAGATACCATGAATATGGTATACAGTGAGAATATTCCACTGACGTGGTCAGCAACAGAGCTCTAAGAATCCTTCAAAATATTCATAGTGAAATTTTATGTCAAAATTCAGAGTATCATGGTATTATGTCAGGCTATAGACAAATACATGGAAAAACAAAGGAGCCATTGAATATTCCTTGGTCAACATACAAGTTGGCACCAGAAATTCAGAGACTTCTGAATTCAGAGATTTCACAACTTTTTCAGAGTATGAAGAGTGTAACTACTACACTTCCCTCTTCTCAAAATTAAAGATTAAAATAATTACCATTCAAACACTAACTCATCATCTTAGATAGTTCAAAAGGATTCTTCTCCATTGCCCTTGCAGAGATGATGATATCCTGCTATGTTGCTTTTGAGTCTTAATTTCAAGCCAGTGAAGAAAAACAGAAGACTGATATTGTACACAAAAAATTGGGTCTATTTCCAAAATGGAATAATAGTAACAATGCATGATCATAATGGATTTTCCACCAAGATTCAAAGACAGCATTTGAAAAATCAGCTTTTTAATTTTATCAGTTACTTTTATTTTATACATATACATCTCCTGGATCAGACTTCTGCAAGAGGACTAGCTACATACAACACACTTGTATTTTTTTTTTTTATTACTACATGGCCTTTAATGAAAATGCAACATTTTGAGAACTAACATTAACAGTCTGCATCATCAGAGAAAATGAATCCTTAATAATTATTCATACACCAAGTAACTGTAAACCCAAATCATTTCAGAAGACCTGAATGTGTCAAGAACTTTGACAATTATGACTGGAGCCAGGAAACTGTAGCACTGCAGAATTTCTTATGAATTTTTCTAGTTACTTTTTATAAATGCTGTCCTAGATGACAGCTTAATGTGTACCACATGCAATATTTATTCTTCTTCAGTGTCAGACTGTCTAGCCATCCAAGGGAATACAAAGAATGTCACTTATTAGGATAAAAGCACAAGGAAGGTAATCAAGGACATATGTAACATCAGCCAATCATGCCCTATTTCAACATCCTATTCCATTCATAACAGTTCAACAATTATTTGCTTACTGATAACTTGCTTTCAGGCTGTTTGTGTTCCCCATAATGGTGGTTTGCATTTATTTTGCTCTTTAGAATTGGACACTTGCTGTGCCACGCATGTTTGTCAAAACTTTATATCTTCTGTCAGAAATAGCTTTAGCATATCAAATCATTTCTGTTTGTCAGAAATCACTAATAGAACAATCTAGTTACCTTCCATGTCAATAGGAAACACAACTAGAAATCAGAAACAAAAGGCTATCACACAACCAGATGCTACTGCAAGACAGGCAGCTAAAACTATGTTTCTGTTTGATATACTTTGAGCATATAGCTATGTCTTTACGGAAAACCTAATAGAGAAATTAGACTTTGACGGGAATGGAAAAATATTCCAGAAATATACTGTCTGAGCACAAAGACGTTAATCTTGTTTTTTAAGCTTGAATAACTAAATTCCTTACTAGTCCTCCATGTCTTTTTACCATATTTTTATTTATTTATTTTACCAAAGGCCCATATGACCTACTTGCTTATCTGCTGATTCCACTCCATCTGATGAATTGAGTTATGGAAAAGTATTAATTCACAAAGACAAATAGAGACAGGCAGATAGAGGGAGCCAAAGACAAACATTTACCCTTCATAAAGTTATTTTTAAATAATAATAATTTAAAAAATCCTATAGGAAACTGAACACGCATGCACATGCACGCACACTTCATTAATCTGAGTATCCTGGGACATAAAGATTTTATTAAATAAAAACAGGTATGGATTTAATGAGCCTCTGAAATAAAACATAAGCTGGAAGAACCATCACATGTTTTAGATCGACAAGATTGTGCAAGTTTTCAATGTATTAGGTGTAAGATTTTCTTTTTTTTTTTTAATAAAAGCCATTTGTTTAGATTTAAATACATTTTCACTTCAGAAGTGTAACACTGTGCCAGTGCATAAGAAAAAGAGTGAGACTTGATACACAGTGAATGTGATCAATGCATTTTCACTGTCCAACTCAGTGAAATACAACACCAGCACATTCACTCACTCTTTCAAATATTTATCTTCTAAAGATTTCTTCAGGATTTAGAAACTATTGCCAGAGGACTGTAAATCCCAAACATTATCTTATACAATTTCTCTCCAAAGTAACAATATTTAAGGTGAACCATTGGTTATAAAGGATAATAAGATACCCATACCAAATGTCTTATTTGACAGTTCTTCCATTAAACATACATAACCTACGAACTTTCCTCCCCCAATTTATACACGAAGATGCATCTATTCCTTGTTTCAAAACACGGATACATAGTTCTATTCATTGTAAAACTACTGACTATCAACATTAGTCGTTAGAAGAAGTGCAAGTTGTGAAAATAAAATACTCTACCAAAACTTTAGAAGATAAGTAATTTTTCTTGGCAAAAACTAGCAGTTAAATGAAAACATATTTCCATATACTTAATACTTACAATTGAGCTGAAAATAACCACAAAATTAAAGGGAAAACTATAAAAAATAAAACGCATGGGATAGTCAAAATAATCAATGAAAAATGTTTCTGTCAATTGTGAAACAAAGAATTTACTTCAAACCAAAAGTAAACTTGAAAAATGGATGCCAAAGCCACAGCAGCCTATACTTCCCATTGTATATATATATAAAAAAATCTTCCCTCTTATACATTTTTTTTATTTATAATCAATTATTTATGATTAGCTGATGTTCCCATTTAG
>VXAK01004963.1:0-10939 GCA_013399435.1 Arenaria interpres
TTTTTTTTTTTAAATAAATTTTACTAAAACAAGGAAAAGCAGGTGGAAACAAAACCAAACAATCTCAGATACTGGAAGCTTGAGATCCCCCTACCTCTCACTCTTACCAGTGATTTCCTAGATTCAAAGTTCAGTGCATTGTAATCTTTTGCACTGTGGGGAAAAAGAGGATTGACTAGGTTTCAATGAAGGAATGAACACATGGTGAAAGACATGCTCTATAGGGGCTCTGCTTTTTGATTGCTGCCATAAGAGTAGAGTACGAACAGATACAAACCTGTTGCTGGCTCAACCTGAACAGTAACTATATCTCATATGGCTTTTCACATCTGACATTATAGCACCCCAAGTCCAGCAATTCTCAAATCATTTTTACTCCTCCTTCCCCCGTTCAATCTTTCTACCACTTTTTTCATGATACTGAAAATACAGTTCTTTCTGCACTGATAACCAAAATGCACCAAGTATGAAATTCCTGTTTTGTGCTTCCAAGTATGAAAGTTACTGCTGCTGCTTTAAGAAAAGATTAAAGACAAACATTCATGTTACCATCTGACATTAAGGACAAACTTTTCCAAAATTAGTTTCTACTTGTAAGTTGGTTTTGCTGGACTCTTAGTCAAGTAGCAGTCGCTATTGTCAACAGATGACATTTCAATGAGGAAAAGAATTTGCACTGTCCATTTCACTGCCAGTGAGAAAATTCTCTCCGAAACAAGGCCCTTTTGCACATCACTTCATTGCTGAAGTATGAAACTAGTGCCCCCGCAGCGATGAACAGGGATCGCACATGTGCATAATTTTTGCAGTGCTCTAATACACAACTCAAAATACTGACAAAGCCTTTAAAGGGTCATGGAATATGATTTCTCTTCCATGAAGGATGCAATTCAGTCTTTTGACATTCAACCTCCTGATACAGGAAGTTTTTAAATCTGTGAGTCAGAACTGCTTGATTTTGAGAGCTTTCTAAACACCACAAAAGACACCTGTCTGACAATGGCTAGAGATATCCTTCAAATGATGAAGGTTGTAGGTATGTATATAGGCAATGGCCATATCTTTGTGGGGCTGATTATTCCAATGTCACTGAAATTTCACTAATCTTTATTTATCATGTGATTACCTGTGCTAAGAATTCAATTACTTTGAATTTAAATAAATATTGCAATAATCTCTAATGGCAAATCACATAGATGAAAATATTTTTGTACAGTGATCATCCAGTGACATTTCAGACACTAGCCGCCATGACCAATGACATGACTGGCAGCTAAACCACCCACATTTTCTCTCTCAGTTGGAGCCTGCCTAAAGACTAGAATGTAGAATCAGCAGCCAGAGGACAGAGTCAGCTTTAAAAAAAAACAACTTACCCAATTTTGTTTAAGAGAAACTGTCAGAAAATAAATAATAAATCCCTAAAAGTACACTTAATGCTGAGTCCTTGAGTGTTGTAAGAAATGCTCAATCTGAGTGTCATGGAAAATTTTTACTAACAAGTCAAAATTATTTGCTTTTCTTATCAACTAAGAATCCCAAGACACAGGCTTTTCTCCATGGTGCTGTTGAAATATACACAAAGCAAGCTAATTTATTAATAACCTCTGTGTTATCAGTAAGGTGTGTGTCCTATGTCCACTCCAGTCAATGTATGAAACACCACTATCTAGAGGGATAGATGCAGGAGTAAGAGTCAGAAACTACTGAGTTCTAATTTGAGCTCTGCCATTTATTTAGCTCATTTAACTTCAGATCAAATTGATCTGAAAATCGATACAAGAATGCCTTCTTAGAAAACAGAAGAAAAATCTTTAGTGTCACCCAAAGCAAAGATTAATGTAAATGAATGATTGGTTTTGGTCTCTCAATTTTTGTCAAAATAATAATTTAAGTATGAACAATGCTAAATGTAACTGAATTTCACAAAAATGCATTTGACCCAAGTATTTTCTTTAATGATATTGGAAATAACACAAAATATGCTCAGAATAATCTGGAAAGTCATTAAGACATCTGACACAATGCTTACACACGTGAACTTCACAGACACTCCCTCTGATTCTGTTGCTTCAGTTTGTTGGTTTTGGTATATTTCCATCTTCTGGTGTCACATTTACCTGCCAGTAGCTTAACAGATTCACTAAATACTTTGGAGACACCATATTTTCAACTTCAATATGCCTCCCTCCTTGCAGTATTTCTCCTAGTTCAAAGCAGCCATAACTTCGGTAATAATCACCTCAGTGAAAGGAAATCCACCCACAGCAAGCAGCTGCCAAAGAGGCACCTAGGCTACCTTGCTCCTCTGGTGGATGTGGCCACCAGCCACTCCCCTAGAAATCTATGGCCACCAGCTGTGTTGGTGAACTAGAGAGACTAGACTGTCTCAAAATTAGGAGGGAGAAAAAGAGTGAAAAATACTAAAAATAGCATAGAGTTTCTATTGCTAAATCACACTGCATACTCTTATTTGAGCTGTAAGCACTGTGTGCTTAAAGCAGCTAGAGCAATACACAGACGGTATTAACAAGAAATGTAGGACTACCATTTCTTCTAAACATCAAATATAGTATTTAACTATCTGTAGTGAAACAGGTACAGAAAATGCTGATATATTACATTACAAACTTGAAATTTTGTTTATAGAAAAATTTTGAATCAAGACCTTGGCACAAACCAGAAAGTTTTGCTGAAAAATACCACCAGAACTAAGTTATTCTATCTCCTCCCAACCTCCACTTTCTGCCTGTTTTGTCACCAGTATCCACAGTGTATTTGCTGCTTAACTGCATTAAGCGAGTAAAACCTGCTGATCAAACAACTATTCATTAATGAAAGCAATGTTCTTTGCTCCAGAGGGATAATGTAATATTACTTGCTTGACATCTTTTTCTAGACAGACCTGTTGCTTGTGCTTCGGGCAAGTGTTACTTTCCCAGACACTCCCTTCTTACAGTTTGACTGTTCTGAGCAATATTATGAAAATAGCTTGTTAGATCTCATACGCTTTCAGTTACCATTTCTGATCTACTTCTATAGAAATATCTGCAATTGTGGCTTCTTTTTAAATTATTATTTAATAACAAGACACCTGTATCAATCCCAAGGCATGCTGAGTGCCCCAAACAGGATCCACCTATTTGCTGGTATTTTAATTGCAATTCTTTCTACAGTTTTTATTCCTGAATGACATCAACAGCTGCAGAACACCATGACTTATCTACCTATATTAAAATATACATATATTTTGAAAGTTAAGTTTTTCAGTTTTGGTAAGGACTGAACAAAAACTATCTCTAACATTACAGTACAAGCCTTAACATTAGCAAATTCTAACCTTCAGGATTTATTAGACTAATTTATACACCAGCAAAATAAAAGAACCAATCTACTCACCTTTGCAGGTCCCTAAGAAGAAAAGAATTTACTTTTTTGCCTGAGCAGTAAAAATTGCTTGCTATTAATAGCCAAAGTTTTACTGTTAAGCAGACCTAAGTCTAAATTATTATCAACCCTTCTAAGCCACACGCTCATACTAATTTAGAGCCCAGCCCACATATAAAGATATTGCAACCCTGTTTGTTATAATTACCTAAGTAATAAGATCTTCCAGGAAGTGCAGACAGAGAAACTGGTCTGAATGCCTAAATTTATTTTGCTCAGCTAGCTCTACCCTATAAATCCCAATCTGAGATTTGCATTTCAAATAAAATTAAAATCTCTGGTAGAACATTTGTGCTTATAGCCAATATACCTTGCAAATTTCTTAACCTACTTTCTGTATGTAAAACTATAACTTACTGTGTCCAGAAACAACATAATATTTAACAGACATATTCACTATGAGCAAGATGTTCTTTAGAATTATGAAAAGCCTTAATTAAATTTGGATCTTTCATGGCCGCCTCGAACCAGCAGCTGTCCAGAGATAAGAACGTGAACATTTAGACAACTCACAAGTCAGATGTTTTTCCAAGGTTGCTCCTAATAATAAGGTTGCCAACTTTATCAGTTATGGAGAGGGGTGTGGTTTTTGACAAGAACTCTTGAAATCCAGATCTTGCCTTATTATCAATGCTTTGGGTGGCCTAAAAATTCCTTTTACATTTGGAAGACACAGCTAATAACTAACTACGAACAGCTTTTTTTTTTTTTTTTTTTAATGAATAAATACATGTTAGTAAACTGCTTAAAGATTCAAATTCAAGTATCACATTGCTTTGTACTTAATGGTATAATGAAATTTCAAGTAGCTTGAATAAACCTCAGAAGTCCTCCCTGCTTTTTTTCAGCTGCAAGATGACTCCTGAACTGGAATGAACAAATGTGCCCAATTTGCATCCCTGCCATTTCCCACCTTGCTTCTCCCTGCCAATGCTGTATCGTATCCAGTGACCCCACAGCAACACAATTGCTGATTCATCTCTTCAACCTGGCTCAGCAGCTCTCATGACACCATCAAATAAAAAAGTTAAAAATACATATTTGGATCCTGGCCTTTTAGAACTTTGTATACCTCTCTAATTAAGTCAATCCTTAGTCCTAAATAACCATCCACAGCTGCTGGGAACAGAAGAATTTCTGATGATCACTAGAATGAATAAGAAACACTATTTATACAGCATCCTCCAGGACTACCCAGCCAGAAATCCTATTAATCTGATTGTAACCTAAATGTAATTTATTTGTTAATATAGATACTACTTGCTCTATTTCCCCTCCATGGGCTTCATTGGAAAAGGCAGAAGGGTAAATAGAACCCCTTCCTGCATTTATTACCCTTTAAGTAGTAAATAAAAACAAGACTATAGAGGATTTTTTAAGAATAACAACAATGGGAATAAAAAAATAATATTTGTTTTCAGCTAGAAAATACAAAGAGAACACACTAAGAGGGAGGGGGAAGCTCTAGAGGAAAATACAGATTAGCCAAAGTTGAACAAAGACCTGATACTGAACTATTTCAGGTAGACAGTACAAGAACTGACAAAGTCTCTAGTCAATATATTGCCGGGATTCCTTATATAAAGGGACATCTTTAGATGAAGCACAGTAGCAATTCAGTACCTCCGAGATGAAAATGAGCTAACTATAAAAGCTGAACTAACTTACGCAGGTAGCTGGGTATTACCCTGGCACTGTAAAACCACCACATTTGTGCTGCTGATACAAGTTCAGAGTGACAAGCAGCAAGAACTATGCTGGTTTTAAAACATATTTTACTAAATAATTTGATTTAAAACATGAAGGGAACTGAATGCAGTTAAATTTACTGCATTATGAAGTAGCAAAGTCAAAGCCAAACATCTGTTTTCAAAAATAAACCCATTAAGTTTGCTAATACAAGTCTGAATTTCAACTGGGCAGAGGGGAAGAAAGCACCCTTAACAATATGCTAAAGGATCTGGCTGATACTTTATGATCCTTTAAGAACACAAATCACCTCACAGTAACTCCTCCACAGGACTCATGGGTATTAAATTACAGCTGTTATTGGTACCATAACCAAATTTCCTGACTTATGTTTGTACAAAGTCTTATCCCTACATATAAAAGCTGACACTGACAGAAATGGCATGTGCAAAGTGAGGTTTCTTCAGCTCCTCTCTACAGCAGTTCTATCAACTGTAGAAAGCTCTTCATTCCTTCAGTGTTGTTTTAAGCATTGTTCATAAAAGCTTAAAAATTTACTCCATAATTGAATTTTAAATTATTATCAGATACTTACTGTTATACACAGTATAAAGATAAATGTTGCAGCTTCCGACTTTGCAAATCTTAAAACTGAAACAAAAATTGCAGTATTTATTATTGTATTAAATGAAAAAAAACCCCATAACCAAGCCTAATTATTTTATTTCAGTTGTCACCTAACTAGTTCCAATTTCCAGCTAATTAAAATTAAAAAAACCACAATGAATATATGCTTTGGATTTAAACCTCAAGTGAATAAAGCATTACTTGATAAAATACAGGAGAGGAAAGTTTCTGAACCAAAATATGAACATTTATGGTCTTAAACTAAATGCAAAGATGAATGGCATACAAAAGTCAGATTTGGCACTGTAGTTTGCATTTACTTGTAAAAATATTACAATTGAGAAGAGCTAGAGCCTCAAAATTCTGACATTTAAAATAAACTATGTTTTTGCTTTCCCTTCTAATTTCAGGTATTCACTGGCCTCAAGGTCATAGCTTCAAATTTTCTTCCATGAAGAAGTAGGTCCCTTTCAATTAGGTCTTCTAAATTACCTAACTCCAGATCCAATGCCTGGGAAGCTGCATCGACTCCCTTCCCCTCCCTGCCCCTCCAAAAAAAAACCAAACACCCCACAAACCAACCCAAAACCAACCAAACAAGAGTAGAAAAACTTAAGCTGAGAAATGATATAATGAATGATCCTGTGAAAGCAAATTCATGCTCTAGTAAACTGAAAGGTGAGAAACGGTAATAAAAGTAAACACAGAATTCATACATGAATGAACTCTTTGCCCTAGAGTAAAACAGAGGATGAGACTTTGAAAGAAATTGAGAGAGATTAAATATATGTGATTAACAAAAGTATTCAAAGTTATCCTCTATAAAAATCTTAAAAATTTAGACAAACTACACTGCTGGGAAAACCATTCTTTAAAACTTGAGAATTAGGAATAACATTTCTTACAGTTCATAAACAGTTTTCAGGCTTTTTCAAATCTCTCTGAAGAACAGGCTTCTCAGCCTGGCCATGATCAGGCCAGTCCCTTATGGCAAATCTTAGTTGTTCAATTTTTGTTTGCCTTCCTGCATTTCAGTAAGTTTTGGAAATCATTCTTCCTGCCCATGAAGCTGTTATAGAATCAACTCAGCAGAGTAAACACTATTAATGACTTACTTTATTAATCTATTGAGTATATGTGTATAAACCCCACTAGGGATACAGAAATGTATATGAGCACTGTGAAACAGATTTTGCGTTAACTTTTGCAGGTACCATTTGGTGTATTATTCTGAAAACAGATGTTTCACTGAAGGAGGTCAGTGCTAGCATAGGGCCAGAAGATTTGAAATCTCAAATATATGTAAGGACGTCCAATTTTCAAATCTGCTTACAGTGTCTATTTCCTTCAGCTCTTTGACGTAAACAGAGGATCGTTGTAAAATTCAGCTGCAACAAAGAGCAAACACTTTTAAAGACTAAGCCAGTTGGCTGAGAACCCATACAGTCCTTGTTCCTAGGGTCTGTAGTGTAATCAAGACAGGAATCCATCAAATTCATATGACTCAGAGGTAGAAAATGGCCATGTATTTTTGGAACTCATGACACCGTAAGAAGAGTCATACTCGTTCAGACTCAAAGTTTGTCTGGCCTGGTGCTCTGTCTCTAATAATGTGCAGTGCAACACAGGAACATAGTGATCAGTCTCCTGCTCTATCTTTCTCAATAACCAGCAAGCATTAGACTTTCTGAATTACAGACTAGATAGAAACCACCATGTTTCATAGATGTTGAAGTTGTGGATGCCCCATCCCTGGAAGTGTTCAAGGTCAGGTTGGATGGGGCTTTGAGCAACCTGGTCTAGTGGGAGGTGTCCCTGCCCATAGCAGGGGGATTGGAACTCTATGATCTTTAAGGTCCCTTACAATTCTAACCATTCTATGATTCTATGAAAGATCAACCCTGTGTAGATTTATCTGATTTATTCTCAAATCCATTTTGTATCATTTTTCAGCAAATGCTCTGACATTACAAAAAAAACCATAGTGGTTAATCACCGCTCACTTTTTCATGCCATGATCTTACAGTCTCTTTCCAGTCCTATTTTCCGTTCACCCCTACAACATCCCTGTTTAACCAAAGAGTCATTATTCTGCAAGTCTCTCTTCAGAGTAAACCCAAACTACACTTTTTAATGCTCTTGCTGCTTCTCTATAGACTTCTTCTTGCTTTATTGTACAAGTGTTGACCAAGGCTATGCATAGCATTCAAGTTGTGGGGTATTTCTGACCTTTAGAAAAATGCCACAGAAGAAATACATGATGACATCGGTGAATATGCGAATGCTTCCACACAGAGTAAAAGCAATGAATCTTTACAGAAATAAATCTCTTTTAGGATTAAAGAGTGAAGTGCACTAAGCGTTCCTTAAAAAGGACAGACACTAAAGTAGGTGAGGATTGCTAGATGAACCGGCACCAGTGTACACTGAGGTATCAGAGTTATGTTGTTCTGAAACAGAACCTCAGAGCAAAGAGGAAGGTTAACAAGCTAGAAAACTGATTTCCTGCAATCAGAAGAGACAATCTTCATCCACAAGTTCTCCAAGGTAAAAAGCTGAGGTCTGGGTTAGACTACACAGAGAAACAGTCCAACACAGACACAACTAAGGGAGATATTTCTTGTCATTATTTCTCATTATGAAATAATCTACTCTTTGGTTACTCAAACTATAAATGTCCTGAATTTGCCTCAACTTTACTAACATGATATTAATACTTCTGTGGAATCTAAGCTCAGCTTTAGACATAAGGCCTAAAAATTAATACCAAAAAGACAGGTTTTTTGACTGTAAAATTTAATTTCATAGTAGTAGTTTTCCCCTCTGAAACATTTTGTGCAGCAGTTTATAAATAACTGGGAACATCACTAGGCTAGTTTAACATGACCCACCCTGCATCTGTGAAGACAAATATGCTGATTTCACACTAACAGAAACTGACAATATCAAGTACTTCTGTATAAATTTAAGCTTCAGTAGCTATTTTGAGGAAAGCGTCTGTGGGAAACAAAAGAAAGGAAAAATATACTTCTGCTAGAAACAGCAAATCCAACATAAATGAATTTGTTTGGATTAAAAGCATTAAACTAGGAACAACAGGTGGGTAACTATGAAAAGCACCATATACCACATTACTCATCACATCAATGAAAATATAAATTTTAACAGCTGTGTGAGTTTAATGCTTATGCTTACAAACAAAATAGTCTTATATCAATTGCTTCCTGAAGATTAATGAAAATATCTTTGGAAAAAGTTGTCTTCAAGTTTTTCTCTTTCTCTGCCTAAAGAATATGTTTAACCAAGAGGCAAAAATTCTCCATGGCAAGTTAAATCCTGATCTAAAATGACATATTTTGTTGATTTTGCTACCCCATGATTCAGAATACGGGATATCTTACTCCTTGCAGAACTGGCCAACAAGTAAAGAAATTGCTGTATTAAACACTGTGCCACAGCCTATTTCTAAATCAGAGAATGATACACTCTCCTATCATATATGCTTTCCATACTTAATGGATTTATATAATTTTCTAATTACAAGAAAAAGCGTTATACAGAGAAGCAATGTTGCAAAACAGACACAATAGTAACTTGACATCCAAAAGCAACATTTAATATTTTTAAGGTTCACATAGGTGAGAGAAACTTGTAACATCTCCAGCTGAAGAAACATTATTACAGGTGGCAAGAAAAATGTGACATCTTTTGTTCCTGTTTTTCCAGTGGATCCTAGAAGAAATACGAATACCAACATAACTAGACACAGATTAAACACCCACTGAAACCAGAGGCTGACTTCAGAGGAAACACGAAGCAGCCCATAATGAACGTGTGATATAAGTCTCCTCACTGACCTATTATATTGAGGAGCTGTACATTCTCATAGAAAAACATGTTTAGCTAGCAAAGGATTTTAACAGAATCACCACATGGAAAACCCACTGACTGAAGTGCTCAGCTTTTCTATTTCACACTCATTTATGCACACTCTTTCTGCTCTATTGCCACAACTGAAACAAGTAAGTTTTAGATAAACTGTAAGTCCAGTTTTGAGTATTTGGTGCAAACTTCTTACAGGCTTACAAAAGAGTTCTGAAGTGCGCAACATGCTTCTTCCATAAAGCAGATACATCCAATGGCAAAAGATACCAAAGAGATCCTGGAAGTCTACATTTATACATAGCATCTTTTATTATCAACCATGCTAGGCATTTTCAAGCTCTTACCAACCACAAAGCCCATCATTATGTGTCTGCCAACCATTTCAAGGCATTTATTGTCAGTTTCATATAAATGTAAAATGAACAAGTTTCTATGTCAAATCATGTTATGAAGGGTAAATCAAATCAACTTACATTTCTCCTTATAAAATAGACATGATATGTAGGACTAAGAAAGAGATAAGAAAATGCACAGCTACAGTTCCATGTATCAGAACGCCTATTTGAATTTGCAAAACTTGAAAAGTATATGTCATTTGCAGAAAGAAACTAATTGCTCGGTAGAACTGGTACTATGTATGAACCTCCAAAGCTACCATATTCCAGTTTAGTCATTTTGGCTTACAGGTTTGCTTGAACACTTAATGGAGAAAGCTTTTGGAAATTTTGCAAATAAAGAAAACAACAAAAAACCAAGCCTTTCTCAACACAAACTGGATGCAAGAACTGAACCTAGAAACAGACCCATTCATGAACTCAGTATTATTCTGGTTTTTATATACACATTTACATCTGAAGTTTGTCATGCTGTCAGCATAATTCATCAATGTATAAGGGATCATTTCTGCTCTCTTTTATTAGTGATTTCCCATCTCTTTTAGGGTATGAAAAAATTAGGAGTAAAACCCTTATACTGAACATACATAAGATTTCTCTAGATTCATTTCCATATAAGTATTTTAATTAAGTACTTGAACATGAACCAAAATTATTTGCCAAAAAATAAAACTGTAGCCTAAATTTTGGGCTACTGTGTGTTCCAGTCCACACAAAAACTTTTTCATATGATTGAAATAAATATAAAAATTGCAGTTGTTACTGCAAATGCTAGAGTATAATAGTACCTGAAGTAATATATTGTTATAAAGTTAGCTGGCTCCAAAATAAACAGATTAAACATCCTCGTACTGACATAGAAGACAAATGAAACTGAATTCTTTTATTGCTTTAAA
>VXAK01004967.1:306-13346 GCA_013399435.1 Arenaria interpres
CTTGTCTCCAGCAGGTCCATGCCTAACCTGTATTGGTGCCTGATATTCTTCTTCCCCAGGCGCAGGACCCTACACTTTTCCCTGTTGAACCTCATGAGGTTCTTCCTTGCCCAGCTCTCCAGCCTGTCCAGGTCTCACTGGATGGCAGCATGACCCTCCGGGGTGTCTGCCAGCCCTCCCAGTTTGGTATCACCAGCAAACTTGCTGAGGACACACTCTGTCCCCTCGTCCAGATCACTGATGAATATGTTGAACAGGACTGGACCAAGTATTGACCCCTGGCGGACACCACTGGTTACAGGCCTCCAGCTTGAACCTGCTCCATTAATCATTACCCTTTGGGTCCTGTCACACAGCCAGTTCTCAATCCGCCTCACTGTCCCCTCATCCAGCCCACACTTCCTTAGTTTCCCAATGAGGATGTTATGGGAGACAGTGTTAAAAGCCTTGTTGAAGTCAAGGTATCTGCTGGTAGATCACATTTTATTTCTAATGTCATTTTATTTCTACTGACATTTTATTTCTACTGTCCCAACAGTCTTTGTGAGAATAGTGTAATTCTTAATCTGTAGCCCATTAGTAACAATATTCTGTAGGAGAATATTTGCTGACAATTGTTTTCACAATACAGCACATCTGAAATGCAGTGTAAAACATAGCCTAAGTACAATGTTTGGTCTCATGAGCAACAATGCCAAAATGCTATATACTATTAAAAAGAAATATGACATCTCTGGATAACTGCTAACATTTTAATAAGAAAGGGGTGGGGAAGAAAGGAAGTATCTTTGGGATGGGGAAATGTTATATCTTTATGTATCATTTTCCATCTAGTTTGGCCTTCACACACAGCCAACCATTTTATGTAAAGGTTGCATATACTGTATGGCAATATGTAACGAAAGATCAAAGAATATACCAACTGATGCATTTTAATCTGATTTTATGCAGGAAATGTTGTGGAACAGCACCATCTGCAGGTGTGCTACCATAAATTTAATGTTCTTGGTGTACTTAGACTCTTTTAATACCATCTGTCTTTTTTTTTGGTGCAGATTTGGTCTTTGCTTTTGGCAAAAATCCAGCAGCTAGTGAGGTTTGTATTATTTTGCAGACAAAATGCTTGCCATAAAACAGTTAAAACAACATAGAAGTACAGAATCAAACCTTTTTTAGCACTCTTTTAGTTTGAAAGATCTCTCATTTGAGAGTTCTTTTATTTTTATGAACTGAATAGCCCTACCTGTTTAGTTATGTTTTGTGTAATCATGTCTTATATGGGTTCCACAATCTATACTTTTTCTCTGTGTGTTGCAAATATTTATATTTGTAAAATATTAAACACAGTTCCAAGATAGATCAGAAAAGAAAAAGAAAAGTCAGTATGATGCTGTATAACATGCTTAGGAATTGCATCAAACTGCTTTATAATGTATCAATAAAAAGTATCATTGTTGCTGAAAAAATAATAATGTGCTACTCCCACCACAAAGCTGGATGTTCTCTAAAGACCATATTTTTTCCCTCACATTCTTCCAGCTTCAGTCCCACAAACCTGTTGTAGGTCATTGGAATAGAAATACTATTCCAAATAGTGTACTTTGAAATATGGCCAAATGATTACACGGAAAATTTTGAAGAGGAAGATATTGGGTAATATGCCATCCATTTGTGTTAGGATTTATGTCTATTTGCATTTTTAAGGAACTCTGGTGACTAATTTGGCCCAAGAGAATATATTTAGCAGTAATGAATCCTGAATACTACTCATATATATTCAATGGATGCAAATAATTGTTTTTTTAGTTGTTATAACGCAGAGCTTTCTGTGACAGTACAAAACCATTCAGAAAAAAACACAAGCATGTTTCTGTATCCTAGACCAGTGTACTTGTATGTAAAGCTCCAAAACTATCTGAGCTGGTCATGGTGCAACATATACAGAAAGAATACAGGAAGAAAATGTTACCCATTCATGTGTGCTCTGCCTTGAGCTTAATTCAGTGCAGGGCTCAACTTGCAGAATGCAGAGGAAGCAATGAGTTACCCAATTAAAACTTAAGGGCTTTAATCCTTCAGTGTTTTATGTTTATGCCTTTGTAAACTAAATGCAGAGCAGAGGTAAAGATTATAGCACAGCAAAATATCATTGTTGTACAGCCATTTTCTCACTTTTGCCACACATACGATAAGGCTTCTACAAGTCGAAACTCCAAGCTAGTAAGCTACATTTAAATACCCCTTTTTTAAGGATCTCAAGATCTTTCTGTAACTATTTAATTCATACATTTCTGACTATTCTTTATTGAATATCTGTTAAAACGAACAAGCAAAACAAAGACCAAACCACACAGAAAAAAAAACATAACAAGCAAACAAACAAAAAACATCCAAAACCCCCCTCCATACTTAGTTACTATAGATTTTGTAACACGGCGTTTGAAAATACACAACCGTTTTCCAACATAAGACTTCCAGGAAGAGAAAAAAAAATGCCATGAACAGGTGTGGACAGAAAACATGCAGCTGGGCATTTTTCAGGGAAGTTGATTTTTGCTGGAAAATATTGACCCATTAAAATGGAAACCACAGCTATAAATACATAGGGTGGGAAACAGTTCAACTGGGGAAGCTCATTACTGCTGTCATCTCTAATACACAGCACTGTAGTTCTGAAGCATAAAACGTTTCTTTCTTCTTCTGTTGGCATTCAATTTCTCTAGGTGTCTCCTCTCCATTTCTTCCTCTTAATCACTTTGTTGGCAAGATTTCTTATCATCTACCATTCTACGCACCATACTGCCTGTTTTAATATTTAAAAACAACAAAAACCAACCAAACAAAAGCCCAAATCCAACACACCTTTCCCTTCAAAAAAACCCCAACACACCAAAATGTCAAAATGGTGAATTTAAAAATAGTGAAGTAGGCAGGCAGATAGACAGAAAGGAAAAAAGAATAATACTTGGGTAGTTTGGGCATTCTGTAATTATTCAAAGAGAAATAGTTCCAGAGAGTGAGGGAAAGAGTAAATTCAAGCTATTTCAGTTCAATAAATTCAATTTTCTTCCATGATTAATTCAGCAGAGGAACCTGAAAATTTTGTCTCTGCATCCCATGTGGACATATAGCTGATAATGCCTTAAGTGTATGTGCAATGTGCAACACTTGAAATCAGGAAAAGATTCATACGAAGGGAAAAACCTATCCCCTCCCAGCTCTGCTAGGAAACAAAGCATTCAATTTTTATTTTATTATTTTATAGTTGTTAGAACTGCCCAAACCTGGCCAATAGGATCAAGATAGTGTCAAGGTTTAAATAACAGCAAAACTTGGAAGTAGTTTTGCATGTTTGGAGCGATTACTTTTTTTTTTTGCCTGATTTTTAGCTTTTCTCCTATATGAAGCAATTGTCTGAAGATATAAATCCAAAACTGTTATTGTATGGCACCTTCAAAGGTGACAGAAACTTAAAAATGTTTCTCAGCTGTTGTACGTGATATGAAGCAATTTGAATAAAACAGTTTCTTTCATACCCAATTTTCCTGACCTTTCTTATTTCCAAAATCATAATAATTAAATCCTTGTGATCTTGAGCTGTATTTTATTAGAAAACAAAGTGAGGTGCTACCAAGGCCTCAGGCTTCTAGGAAAAAAAACCAAACCAAACCAAAACCCTGAAATTATTTGTATTTTAGGTGATGACAATCAATGACTGAAGATTTATTTTCATTCATTTCTTCAATTAACTTATCAATTTCAAATTGAAAGAACATTAGCAATTCTCAATACTTTTTCAGGTTTTAGTTTCATTCATTTCTTTTCTTCCATTTTTATATTTTTTGTTGTAAAACCATGCTTTACCAACTGCCTTTTATGGTGTATCATTTGTTTGTCACTTATAACTTCTTTTTAATAGCCGCTTGGGTTTCCAAGTAGGAAAACCAGTTACATTAGAATGCATCACACTGAGTATCAGAACACTTACTGTATGCAAGATCCCTGGCACGTGTGACACGGAATTGATAGACTCCAGAATAATATGGATGTATTAGATTTTTCTATGCCTCTTGACATAAAAGGCAGAGTACAGGAAGCTAAGTGGGCCTGCCATGCCTGTGCTGTCCCAGATTAATTTAATATCCAACATCACATGAGAATTTTTTTCCACAAATTTCAAATCGAAATACAGGGCCTGAAACTGAACATTTTCCAGTACATATAATGCAACCACAGCTACTTGGCTTCACACACTCTCTGTTGGTAAGGGAAGGAAGATAATGCAATTTTGTCCCTCTCCACAATTCATCAGTTGCCAGGAGAAATCCTTATGTACGAGTGTTCCACCGGTCCTTAGACCTGGTTCCTGACTCAATGAACACACAGAGTGAACTCCCACAGAAAGCAGAAGATAAAAGGACAAAGCAGAGAATTTAAGCCATGAGAGTTAATCGTTGTCAAAGTGCAGGTAAATCATTGTTCTTAGTAGGCAGGGAGTATCTGATTTGTTTGTTTTTACTTAATATATTACAGCAAACAGAGTGGGGAGAATGGAATTGTGGAAGAGGTAAGGTAGTGCTACCAGCAAGGAAGTTAAAACCAGCAAATGGAGGAGACGTTGGGAAAAGCCGAAGGAAGAAGGGGGGTGAAAGGAACGTTTTATGCTTCAGAACTACAGCAATTTATCAGAGATTGTATCAGTAATGAGTTTAAAACACCTTGCTGAAGCAACTGAAATTTTGCAGGCTAAAATATAAATTAGAAATGATTCTTACCGACATGTTTATCACATCATGAATCCCCAGAAAACAACTTTATGAGGTCTTCCCCTCCATTGACGCGTAATGATATTATTTGTATCAATCTTCATACAAGATTACACCAGTGTCTTCACAGATTTGCCCGTACACTGCTTGACTAGTTTGACACCTTAACATCATTCTCTGTTTTAGATGACAGTGCTTTGATAATTTTATGGCAATGATTAAATCAAATAATTTTGCTCTAAGCCTGACAAGAAAAAATGTCAACAGCTTAGTTACAATTACAGGAATGAGAGCTAGAGAGTAGTTAATTGTTTGAAGGTTAAAGCCAAAAAAGCACATTGGGAAAGGATGGAAAGATAGTGAGGAAAGGTAAGAATATCATACACACACCTCTGTGTGTAGTTAAACAGAAAAAGTCTTCTGCAAAAATACACATCTCTATAGATATGCTCACACACAAGTATTTACGTATACATATAGATGGTTGCTTTCATGGCTCAGCCTTCGCAAAAGTCCTTATCTTCAAGATAAGGCCTGTGAGTTAATCAAATACACCAGGCTGTCTGGAAGGCCACCTGCCCCAAAACTGGCCATGTTGAAGATGACCATCAACTGGATTAAGCAGTAACCAGGGGGTTACCAAGAGACTATGAAGCAAAGAAAGGGTCACCTTGAGAAGCAATATAGGAGGAACATGGAGATCCGTAACAGGGGAGAGACCTGGGGAGGGGGTGGAAGGGGTTAGTCAGGATGTTGTGTGCTGACTGCTGTGGGTGGGCCGCTGGTGCTGCCCCACCATGGGGTAGTGGTGGGGAGAGGCCCTGGAGCCACTGCCCAGGGGGTGCCGGGGGCACCCGCACAGACGGGAGGGGACAGGGAGAGCAAGGTGCCTACGGCCAAGGTGCCTGTGTGCTATAAGAGACATATTAACATTTTGTAACTGTTTAGTACTGTAGTTTATCTGTTTACATCGATGCTGACTATATAGTTCACTGGCTGGCCATTACAGACATCATTAAGAAACTGAAACCACTTTGATCCCAACTTGGTGTAAGCTACATGAAATAGACTATGCAACACCATTTGGATGGAGAAGCCTTCAAAAAAACAAACACCCAAACAAACGAGCCACCCAATACTCAAGTGTAAATTTCATCTTTGTGGCATTCAGATTCGGAAACCTGGAAAATCATTACATGCAGTACAAAAGACAAGTTGATTATAGTACTATCACTGTCACAATGTTGCTCGTGGTGGAAGCTCAGGCTTTAATTTTCAGTCACATGTTGCTTCTTTCTTTTACTGCAGCTAATCTTGCATGCAACCTACACCACCTGTGCACCTGGATGTGTTACGAGGAGGAATGTACTTCCAGGGATACTGGCAGAATGATACTTGTGCATGAACATCAAGGACAAGATTATAAACAGTCTCAGTTTAATGAGTCCTCTTGAGACTTGGACACTGCAGCTCTGGTCTCTCTGACACTCATCATTTACATAAAGAATCAGTTTTAAAATCCAGGGATGTGCCAAAGACTGAAAAATATGCAATATCCAAAATTTCTTACTTTGGAAGAATACACTTGAGAGAGCATCTCTCAACACATTTACATACAGGGAAAAATTACAGCTCTCACAAATAAGTAAACTCTGGATAAAATATGGATAGAACCGTTTTGACATTGGCACTAAGCCATTTTAATTTTCCATAGAGATCTTTATTCATTTGTGGCATCAAATTTATAATTAAACATTATTTCCAATAACTTCTAAGTACACAAATATTTTCATTACCTTTCAGCTGAGAAGCTAATGCTGTAATATATCTGGCTATAAGCAAAACTAGAATAGATGATAATCTTACATGTTTATAAGGCTCTAAATCCATTTCCAGAGTCCTCAAATAACCACATTTGGAAGCAGGCTGATGCAGAAAAATCTGAAAACTCGATAATATACACTGGGAAAGCAGACAGAATTAAGTTCATTTTCATAAATGTATTGATAATAGTTGATTTTTATAACTGTAATCATTTATACTAAGTTATTTGATGGTTGAGACTTTTATCTGCACAGACTTTTTGGCAATCTGTTGTGTGTGACAAAAAAATCTTGCCCTGCCTGGTCCACACAACTGAAGCACTATAATCCACTGGAAACACAGTGGATAAACAACCCAGATGAATACTCGTAAACCAGAATGTAATTCGGTCATTTCACTGCATCTAGCTACTTGGGAATCCTTCCTCTGACATCGGATAATTTTCCATCAAGTCTGTAAAATCTGTCATAGTTTTCAATTCTACCCAATTTTTGTTGCAAAAGGACATGGATTTCTGAAGGTGCTTTGACACTATGAACCATGCTATGTCTTCTATTGTAAAATTTTAGTTCATTTTCTACAGGGGAGCTGAAGAAGCTGTTTCAAGCTTCTTTATTTTCTACTTAAATGTGCATGTTTATGTACATAACTATGCATTTTCTTTTTATAAAATAATACTTAGATTCCTACTACAAGGTGAAATGCTCCAAATAAATGAAAAAATGAAGAATTATAATAGTGATTATAACAGTGATTATAATAGTGATTATAATATATCTTGTATTATCAGAGGTAAATGAATGCTGAATTCAATTACAGTTAAGTATTTTTCTCTACTTAATTACTAAACTTTTGAGTGTTTAATGCTTACCTCAACTATCACATTTTTCTGATGTTTTCTTATAATTCACTGTGTGGTTTTTCGTCCCTTTTTTAGACCAACCAAATCTTTGGCCTTACAATACTAAAGGCAATGTGAGCTTTGACGCTGACTTGAGTAAGAGGATGACTGATGCCCTGCATGCTATAGCAGGAAACAGATCCCATTTGAATCTTTCTGGATTTCATTCTGTCCTGTGCTCAGCTAATTTGTGCTTTATGATTAATTTTCTGAATATTAACACTTCTGAGTACAAAATCAAAAATCAAACTTAAGTTCATGTAGGTCAAGGGAGGTCATTCTCCCTCTCTACACTGGTGAGGCCACAACTGGAATACTGCATCCAGTTCTGGGCTCCCCAGTTCAAGGACAAGGAACTACTGGAGAGAGTCCAACGTAGGGCAACTATGATGATTAAGGGATTAGAGCACCTCCCTTACGAGGAAATGCTCAAAGAGCTGGGGCTCTTTAGCCTGGACAAGCGAAGGCTGAGGGGAGACCTTATCTATGTTTACAAGTATCTAAAGGGTGGGTTGAAGGATGATGGAGCTAGACTCTTTTCAGTGGTTTCCAGCAATAGGACAAGGGGCAACGGGCACAAGCTGGAACATAGGAAGTTCCATTCAAATACGAGAAAAAAAATTCTTTACGGTGAGGGTGATGGAGCACTGGAACAGGCTGCCCAGGGAGGTTGTGGAGTCCCCCTCTCTGGAGATCTTCAAGACCTGCCTGGATGCAGTCCTGAGTAATGTGCTCTAGGCATTCCTGCTTTAGCAGGGGAGTTGGACCAGATGATCTCTAGAGGGCCCTTCCAACTCTGACAATTCCATGATTCCGTGATTCCTTCAATGAAACAGTTACTTGGTTTTCAAGGCTCTGCTTTCAGCCACTTGTTGTGTAAAGGCATCATAAGAAACATATCTCTGAAGATAAGTATTTGTATACAAATATATCTTTGTATGTATACATATATATGCACACGGGTGTGTATGTATATATGAGTGTACTTTCCTACATTTTCTCTAATGTAAAAAAGAGTAAATGTAGTTGAATAATAGTATATGTATCCATTTGTTCTGAAATTACCAGTCTCCAATTTTGTAGAACAGGTAAGCAATACATAGAAATATTGAAAATAATTTTTTAAGTATCTGTTAAAGTCTGGTTTTACCCAAACACTACAGAGATATATATAACCTGTATATTGTAATACAGTATTATTCTTGTATCTTCATTTTATAACTGGTTAACTGATTTCACAATTGAATTGCAATGATTCTACATTTAATTTGGGGGCATTTTTTTTAGGTTACTGTATTACTGAACTGGAATAAGAAATCTGATAAGCATTATTGTCCTAAGATAACAGCAAATAAAATTTTAAATTAATCACATTAAAAGTGTTGGAGTTTCTTTTTTTATTTCCAGAAGACACAGTGGAAAATAGTAGAAGATTACTATCTATTGTGGTAATAAGGTAGTTACTGGGGTGTTTTGGTTGGGTTGTTTTGGTTTGGATTTTTGTGGGTGTGTTTTGTTTTGTTTTTAATGTCTTGTAGTACTGAATGTGAACCAGGAGAGCATCCTTCAGCAAATCAGTTTCTTCTACCTACTTTCTTCCAGACTGGAATGCTCTACTCTCTTTCAAAGGTGCCTCTCTGTTACGTTTTATTAATTGATTTTGCTACAAGACAGCTCTTCAAACCTCTCTCCAACAGTCTCTGCATTTAGCTCTCTGCCTTTTGTTTCTGTCAGAGCAGCATTGTTGTTTCATAAAAACATTTCATTTTCTCCTTTAATCTCCTTTTTTCATCTCACTCACGTCTTCTCTTTTTCCTGACATTCTTTTTAAATGCATCAAATACACAAAGGAAATATTTAGTAATGCATTTCTATAGATCAATTAAAATGTTTTATTAGATTTCTTTTCCTCAGAAAAAAAACCTGATTTCTCTCATGAATAGGCCATGAGTAGCTGTTGTGTGGCTGGCTGGAGAGAAACAGGTAGCAGCTAATCAGAGAGTTATGAACAAATTCTACAAATTGGGAAAACAAGCCTGTTATTTCACTTGGGGTGCTAGATCCCACAGAAAGTTGTTTTATAGTAGTGAGGGTAAGTAGAACCACACTGAGAAGTTCTAAGCAAGTACTGGTACTCTTCTTCCTCTCTGGTCCTCAGAAGTGAGTGACAAACTTTGGGCTGATATTCTTGCAAAGATAGGGAAAAAAAGGCAACTGTGCTTTTCAAAAATTATTTTTATGTAACCATAGTAACAACATTTTGCTACATCTTTAGCACTGAAAAGTGTAAATAGGGGGCCACTGAGAGATGGAAGTGAAAGGGCCTCATTGCTGGGAAACCTGCAATCATGACATCGGTGTATCTGAGGGACTGAAGAGTGACAAAGTAGTGACTGCTTATAGTGTAGCAAATTTTAGTCACTGATGTATTTCACTTTAGATTTACAAGAAACACCAGAGAACGCAGCAAGAAGAGAGTGTCAAGAACAAAGAAAATCTTAATTACTCCCTTATTTTCTTTCCTGCACTAATACAGCCTTCTCCAATTCATGCAATTAGCGTATGGGTTATTTTACAGAAGCTTATATACACAGCTGTGCATAACTCACACAAAAATGTGCCAGATTGTATTTGCTATCAAACCAGCCAGCAATCACATTTTCAGAGGGATTGCCTAAAAATGTTCAGGCAGAGAGAGTGAATGTGTTAGCATATTCCATCCCTTGGGAGTACATTTTTTTTATACGTCTTGCCTAGAGGGTTATAGGTATATTTCCAAGAAAGTCTTACCTGTTTCTCTCAATTCCTTTGATTTTTTTTTATTATACGTAAGTGTTTTTCACACAAAAAGAGCCATCAGCAGTAGTGACAATGTGTTCTTTCGTGTATGTTGAAAGAAAGGCAAATAGAATAAAAACACGAAGTGCTGCTAGAGTTAAAAACAATTAATTATTTAGCTTAAGGCAGCATAAAAAAATCTTCTAGACACCATCTCTTTAGCAGAATATCTCCTCATAGCGAAAACCTCCCACACTTTGGCTTAATTGGAAAGGCCTATTGATTTACTTAAAGCTGAGCATAGTAGTCTGATTTCAGTTAGATAGAAATAAATATATTTTTTAATCAAAACCAGGGACAACTGTAACCAATTATTCACCATGTACTATACATCCAAATACGGTCAAAATACACTTAGAGCTTAATAATTCCTATAAGTGAGACAAAATACGAGAATCATATATCCCACCTTTGAGATGATATACTTAAAATGGTGCAGTGAAATTTTTCTTAAAACTATAAGCCAAAAACCAATGTTGATGCAGTCAGCTTTATCACCCCTTCATGCAGACAGTTCTGTCTTCATTGTTTAATAAGTTCATATTGATGGAAACAGTCATTTTTATTTGCTCAATACTTACAAAGGTGCAACTGAATTTCACTCCTGAGATGATGTGGAACATGCAGTGCAACTATTGAGCATCTCCAAGGGTATCTAACTTGTCATCTTTGAAGCTGAGGTGCAACTGAAGGCAGGTCTTTGGGAAGCGTATCATGGTACCTTCTTTATTTATTATTCCTGTAAGAACTTTCATACAGTTCTTTAAAAGAGCTAAAGAGCCTTAAACAAGACACTTAGATTTGCATCTCTATTTCAATTACTTTAGGCCAAGTATGTAGGTACATAGTTTGACTTCCGGGAGAAGGTGTATAGATGGTCGGTTATCAGAGTGTAGTCAGCAGAAAATAGTAAGATATGACTAAAATTAACCTTCTAGAAGACTATGTCTAGTATTTGTGGGTTACACCATCAACTGGAAAGTCCGATTTAAGATTCCAGTTTCAGGCTGGAAGTCAAGAAGCATTAAGGCAGTACATATCAAGTAAATCTTTTATCAGTGCTACCCAAGCCTGGTGCTGGCAGAAAGCTGTACCTTTGCATTGGAATAAGTCTTGCAGTCATCACCTATCCTTTTAGTTACACACCTTCTAGTCTAGTGCTGTCACAGAATACTTTTCAAAGATGTCCAGGGCTTTAGATAATTCTTGTGCCTAGTCAGGATACATATAATATCTCTCACAACATTCCCTGCAAATATATCTCAGTCATAAAAATTGTCTTTTTTCTCTACTTCAGAAAAGAAAACTTGACAATAAGTTGTGACAGGGTGAGATTCACTGAATCAGCGAAGCTGAGACCAGAATTCTTACACTGTTTTGCTTGATGATACATCATCTACAGGCTTTAGTTTCCTCTTGTGATTAGTTTTACTGCAGCAGTATTTATCCTCTGGCACACACACTGCCTTAGAGGATTCTTGCCATCTGTTGGCTTATTCACATGTGGAACTCTTCTTTGAATTGTATTTCATAATGTTATAATACCCAAATGTGTAGATTCTAAGCATATCAGAAGTTTGGTGTATAAATATAAATGAAAAATATTTATTTAATTTATGTATATATACACACACACACACTTCATGTATATAGGTATCTATTATATATAATATAGCATATTATATACTATGCATTATATATTACATGTTATTATATGTTTATTGTTATATATGTATGTTATTATATATGTATTTATTATTATATGTGTGTATATATGTATATCTTACATATAAATATATAAATGAAATCAATCTTATATATTTGTGTGTTCTATTTATTCAGAGTTCAAATGAATTGTTACCTGTTAAAAATAACTTAATCCCAGGAGTAGTTGCCACTTAGTGGCAGAGATCAGCTTAGGGTTTTCAAGACAATTTCATAGACTCACAGGATCACAGAATCATTTATATTGGAAAAGACCTTTAAGATCAAGTCCAACCATGAACCTAACACTGCCAAGTCCACCACTAAACCATGTCCCTAAGTGCCACAGCTATATGTCTTTTAAATACCTCCAGGGATGGTGACCCAGCCTTCCCTCGGCAGCCTGTTCCAATGCTTGATAACCTTTTCGGTGAAGAATTTTTTCAAAATATCCAATCTAAACCTCCCTTAGCACAACTTGAGGCAGTTTCCTCTTGTCCTATTAATATATCTCTTAGTCATGCAGAGGGACTTTCATAATTTTCCTATGGATATTTTTCATACCCAAAGGAATATCAGGCTTCATGTTAATGTATGATTTACTCCTTTAATTTTATTTACCTTAAAACATCAGAAAACAAGCACATACCAGTTAGTGGTTTAATCTACAACATGTGTAGACGTACACATTCATCTAAAACAGAGATCTTACCTGTGTTTTAGAATTCAAATGGTTTTTCAAAGAAGGGCTACCAAGTTCATAAAGTACATATAACTGGATACTTCATAACAAACACTAGACATTAGAACTACATAACAATTTTTCTATGTTGTAACAAAAAAATACATAATTTATTCACATATCTTTTGTGGTCCACTTTTCCATCCAATAAATGAAAATAGCAAAACCTATGCAATATCCACTTCTCTATAAACCTGCAACTCATTTCATTGCTACTTAAACATAAATATATGGCTTTATGTATACTAATATAAATAAATAAACA
>VXAK01004978.1:11012-22194 GCA_013399435.1 Arenaria interpres
GTTGTTTTGTTGGGTTTTTTTTGTGGTTGGACTCGATCGCAGAGGTCCCTTCCAACCATGATGATTCTGTGATTCTGTGATTTTCAGTGGCATCTGCTTCGGTTCTGTATGTTACAGACTTGCACGGCCTGCATAACCCTGCCATGGCTTAATGCTGCTTGGCCATACCTACCCTGTGTGTGCGGCCCCAAACAGACCTCTTCACTGACCTTGTGAAAAGGGCTGGGTGACGCCACGTCCGTTCTAAATTGTATTTGCTGAGTCCCTTCAGTGTGGACTTGTTATTGCTGTAGCTCTCGCAGGCTGAGCGCGTACCAGTGATGTGATGTGGTGCTGCCTGCATCCAACTGCCAGCACTGACTTAATTAACAGCCTTCCGTTTTCAGTGCTCCTTGTCCTCCTCTCTTTGGTATCTTTCAAAAAAAGCCCAGCATTCGGTAGAAAAACCAGGGCATATGGGTCTCAGCCTCTCCGCTTCAAATTCTTGAAGGGAGGGTGAATGTTGTGCTGAAAAGACCCAGGTGACCGTTAGTTCAGAGGACAGTTTTATCATTTATGTAATGTTGTAAGAGACAGAAAAGACGTACGTCATCGAGTTCATGTCCTACAAGGATGAACACCCTCTGTCCTTAGGCAGTTCCAAAAAGTTTTTCCTGTTGTGACAATGAGACGAAAATCATTTATACTCTCTAGCCCTTGAGAAAGGTTTTTACAGGTAACCAGTCTTCCCTGACTGCTGAAATCACAGGGCTTGTTATAATAGTTGCAAAAACCACCAAGATAGTAGTACATGACGTAGAAATATATTATTCATTCATGGGTGTATGAAAACCCACATGTACACACTAACTAGGATACCATTAACTCACAGAGCTTGGAAGGACTTAAAAAGATAATCCCCTCCCTTCCCTAGGCAGGCTTAGCAAAGCCAGCATCGTCCCTGCCTGATGTTTATCTCCCCAGCTTCAGAGGTCTCCAGGACTCTGGATTTTCTTCCCAGATGCTCCACACTGTCTATTCGAGCCATCAGCCAACCTTACCTTTAGGAGTTTTCCCTTAGTGTATAACTTGAATCTTCCTTCCTGGCATGTTAAGCCTCTGTCCTTCCATACTCTTGTGGGACAGGGAGAACAGGCTAGTCCTCGTTTGCAGCTGCCTTTGACCTTTCAGAAGACTGTTGGCCATGTCTCCTTTCTCCAGGCTAAACCACCGGGCAGCCTTTTCTTGGCCCTGTTTCCAGATAACTCATCGTCCCCACATTTCCTTCCAGGTTTCACTCTGGTAGGTCCATGTCTCTCTTGACAGGGTGCCCACAGCTGGACACGGCACTCGCTCGGAGGCTTCGCTGGCTCTCAGGAGAGTAGGAGGGTAACATCACCTGTCTTGCAGGATACACTCCTGCTTACAGAGCTTCTTCTAAACGTCTGCCTTTCTCACAACAGCATGGCGCTGTTGACTCATGTTCAGTTTATGATTGATGACTGGCTCTGGATCTTTTTTTCTGCAACCTGCCACCTAAACCAGATTATAGGATAAACTGTTGCTCTAATATTAGAAAACAAAAAGAAACCCAAACAAAACAAAAAACAGCTTCCAAACGGTTCCGTTTTGGGGACATGCAATTCACATCCCCAAAATTCAAACAAATTATTGGCCATTGCAAGGGAGGAAACCACACAGAGGAGAGTGGGAACACTTTTCTTGCCAGCAGAGATATTTTTCTGGCAAAATGTGCTTGTGGAACTGGAGCCTGAGGCCACACGGGTTTGCAGATCACTTAAGATGCAACATTTTGTACAGCTTCACTCGACATAATACTGCATTGCTTTTTAAAAGAGTAGGTTTGCCCTTGTTTCAGCCCATTTCCTTTGTCCTACCCCAGCCTCACATTTTTACTAATTGCTTTGTTTAGGCAATAGCAGTCCCATGGTTGTGTGGTAAACTGGTCCAGTTTGCTCATCTGCCTGAAAATTAAACAGGCAATAAAACTGTTAGTAGTTCTTGCCTTGCAGCCACGCAGTTGCCGGTGCTGATGTAAAAAAGAGGTGGTCCAGGGCTCAGGGTGGGAGGATGACACCACCTTCCGTCAGCAGCAATGTGTCTTTGAGCATTTTAAGCCAACTGTGAAAACTGTGGCTTTTCTGAAGTGGGAGCAGGAGGTTTCTGGAGGGGACACAGTTGCATCTAATGAAATGAAACCCTTCTCTGCATAAATTGCCAACAAAACCTCACTGCCAAATTTAAATTTTAAAAACATTGGAAAACTTGGCACTCTCTGGCTGCAGAGTGTGTACAGGATTGAGTGACTTCTGCAGTTCCAGAGTTGACCTTATTGTCTTTCTGCCTTCTTGTCTTAATGGCGTTTACAGACAATTAGCTGCACTCCCTTAATCTTCAAATGTAAGTTTTTGTTCAGAAACCTCAGTGAATTCAGCTCACAGGACATATCTGAGACTTAATAATGACTCTTTTCCAGAAGAAAGTTGGCATGAGTTTCTATAACATCATTTTAGGACCTATTTCTCATGTAGACCTGGGGTATGAAACATTCAAATTACAGCTGGAGTGAGAGGGTGTTTATATATGACCTTCTTTTGCCAATAACTTTGAAGGTGACTTTGAACAGCAAGAATAATCTGCATATGGGTGATTTAGATAATAATTATTACATAAGGAACTCCATTTATTTATTAACTGATTAAAATGCCTTTCTGGAACTACAGGGCAATGGCTAATGACCAACATATGCTACATACAATTCTGCAGATGCCTTAGGAAATATCTGCAGAAGAAAACATGCACTTATTAATTTTTTTTCAGCTAATTACGTGCCCGAGAAGAGAAAAGGAATAATAAAAGGGACCTCAGGCATCTGAAGCACTGGAGGATGACAGCAGAATGGCTTGCGCCATCTTTTCTCCAGCGTGTTTCTGGCAGTAGGTAGGAGATGGACACAGAGAAGGGGGCAAAATAATCTCCAATAAACAAGGAACCTGAGTGAGGGTGTCTGTCTCCTCACACCCAGGAGCGGTGCCGAGACACTCCTGACACTCAAGCCACCTGGAAACCTGATGGCCAGAGGGGACAGGTAGAAGCAGCCACGCTCTCCCACAGCTTCTCTTCCTCTCCCTCATTCCCTGTGGGAAATTCCCTCAGCGCACCAGCAGGTTTTGAATAACTGAGCTATAAAACTAAACTGTCCCTTGTGGCTGGACTGTTTCTACAGACATATCCCTCCAACTGACCATCTGACACTTTTGCGCGTCCGATGTTCATTAGAAATTGTGTTTTATCCAGACTGTACAAAACTCTTTTCTTTCTGTTACTCTTCCTGTGCTGGCTTAGGCCTATGGGGAGAAAGGAAAATCTAATTACTGATACGCTTTATTCATGAAATAAGAAAAGGCTTGTGCTACTGTGCTAATTATTTGTTTTAATAGCAGTAAATGCAGAGAAGAGGTTTGTGGAGTCTGGAGTTACTGTCAGCCCGAGGGTCCCTCCCCAAAGGGAAACCAGAAGGCAATGCAGCCAGAGAGCAGAGTGCTGCTGGTTTACGCTTTATGCTCTTAGTCAAAACAGCCCGATCAGAAGATGTTTTGCATTGTGCAGCTCACACTATTTCCATGGCTGTTTCTCTGCTGAGGACCACGCACACACACACACAAAAAAAAGACCCAAGTCCTTGGTGCTGTTGAAGTGAGCGTAAGAGGTGCTCTGTCGGGGCTGTGGTGGGCATAGTCCCCCTCTTGGGAGCTCTGCAGCTACGAGACAGCATCCATGAGATGATTTTGTGTAACCCACGCTATAACTGCTTCTGTGCAGACACCTTGTCTGAAGAACAGCGCAGTACCGCGGGTAGCATCACTCAAAACAATGACTGATTTCCTGCAGGACCGGCTCAGGACAAAAGCCAGCAGGGAACGCTTGTGGGCTTGGTCTGCTGAGGGCAGTTTCACACCCTTTGAGACCCCAAGGAAACGAGCCAGAACTGAATCTCTCATTGCTTCCAGAGCTCAGGGTACACTCTGTCCCCAGGCCACAATCTGCAATTTCAATTTGGGAAAATCTAAGGGAGGAAGTGTTGTTTGTACAACTTATCTGAACCTATTTCCCGACAATAACTATTGTTCACTCTAGCAACTTGACATAATATAATTTATTTTGTGAAAAATAAATTTAATTTACATCCCATAACTGTAGCAAGATATGCTGTGGTTTTATTAGCAAGAGTAGATGGGTTTTTTCATTGTTTCTGAAAGAAATCAACATGATTCTATTTGCAGAATGCATTAAAAACTCATCTTGAAACCCCTGAGATGTTAAGAACTGAAATCAACTGATGCAATACCAATTTTAGCTGAGTTATAAGATGCTGTGGCTTCAATATGCTGAAAAAAAAAGTTAATATCCCTTTACTTGCTGTGAAAACTCCCCTCCATGATTCAGTAGTATCAAGAAATCATGATGTGCCCTGCTTAGACTTTGCAAACTGAGGTGGTAAGGTTCTCCTGGGAAGTGAGGCAAAACAGTAATTTTTTTTTCATTTGTGACCTTTATAATGAATCTCTTTATTGTGTCTTTTGTTGAAATAATCCATCTGTGGATGCTCTGAGCAAGTTAAACGAGCTGATTTGCTAATTGGGGGAATGTGGTTTTGGTGTCTGACAGTCTGAGAACTAAAGCTGTGCAGAAGGAAAAATCCAGAAAAGTGAAAAAACCCAAAAATGTCAGCATATCTGCCTGTAGCAGAGCTTACACTGTATTGTGAGTGTTTATTTTCATCTTTCAGTTGCTACAGAAATTTTCCTCCATAAGTGCTGTGGACTATTTAAACTAAACTTAATCTCACCTACTTTTGCCCTACATTTGACTTTCCAGTCTGTCCCTTCTTTATTCCTTGTATGCTTCCCTTACTTCTGATTTTATCTGTATTTTCGGATCAAAATGACAATTCTGCAGAAAAAAGCAGTGTGCTTTTTTAAACGTCACAATCCAGGACGCTACCTTGAATCAATTTCTATCTCTTCTACAAAAGCAATCACTCACATGTAAAAAATACCCAGCAGGAGAGAATCCCTGAGGACCGATAATGACTCCTGTTGCTTCTCATCCTCATTGGGAAGATGCAGCTGGTATCAGCCCAAATCCTTCAACTTCCTGTGGCTGATTTTACCTTTGTCTCTTATCTAGGCATGTATTGGTGACTTCTGGTCTGCAGCTGGCACTTGTAAGCACGATATAGGCAGTAACAAACCTTGAAGCAGGTAGCGCTGCATCGGAAAAATCAAATCTCCTGAACCTACCAGTGAAGACAACACCTGCTCCTCCAAATGCATGACAAGAGGAGACAGAAGCATGAGGAGAAGGAATGTTACCAGTTTCCTTTTCAAGCGCTGCTCTGATAACATGGTTTAGCATTAGGGCTGGGAAGGAGACTGTTCTACCCAGCTCATCCCAGACAAACCCTTCCCGTCCTATTCCTTTAGGGGTTGTCCTCAGCCTCGAAGAAAACCGATTGTCCTCTTGTGAACGCCATTTCTTTCCTTGAAAGTTTTGTCACATAGGGCTTCCCGAAACAGCTTGTTTGGGAGCTGTGTTCCTCACCGCGGGCCCAGGCTGCAGTTATTTCCCCTCGGTGATCACAGCTCTCTGCTTCCTGACTTACAGGGCACTTACCACAATTCATGATTGAGGGGTGCGGAGAAACGAGGCGTTATTATTAGCTATTGCCTTGAAAAGCTGCTGCCTTATGTCCTGACTGCTTCACAAATCCAGAGAAGTGACTTCATTCCCAAGATGCAAAAGTGACCTACCTTTTTGTAAGGTGCGAGAGCAGAAACAGGCTTGCTTTCATTCATACGTATAACAGCACAAATAAGAGCAAGGCTCTCAAGTTTACTAAGAATAAAACCAGACCATGCCTCTCATTACGCAAATTAGAAACCTAACAAAGTATCCCTTATTCTTATCTGTAAACAGTGGGACTTTTTTCCTCATGAGATAATGAGTTTAACATTAACTTCTCTCCAGCAGCACAGAGCTGCTGTACAGCAAACGTGGATGTCAGCAGGACCTTTTAAACAGTACTCTGAATTCCTTGTTTCCCCATCACTGCGTGATTCGGGGCTGTCCTGATCCACCTCCCAGAAAAGCCAGGAGTTTGCCTTGGGTCCTTCCTAAGCACCAGCTCTCCAGGTGTGACAGGAGCAAAGCACCCACTATGCCACATAGGAGCTCTTGGGTGTGAATGATGATTAAATCTCAACTTCCATTGCAAGTAAATAAGCTAGAACATGGGATAGCAGGAAAGGAAAGTAGCTGTGTGCTGGTGGGCAAGATACCAGGTGATACCAGGGGAGATGCTTCAGCAGGAATGGTGAGATGACCACTCCCACCTCACCTTCCCAGTGAGTCCAAACCGTGTTACAACAGGGCACTTGGTTTCCCACGTCCTGGCCTTCGTGCGAAAGGGGGCTCTTTGGCCTAAACATGTGCTTTGTCATGGGAATCTTGTCCCGGTTTGTTATCATTCAGTTCATGCAAAGCCACGTAGAAAAATTAGGCAAGAGATAGAGAGGCAAAGCATTCTTTCGTGTAACATGCTTTTATGTAAGCTGGCTCTCAGCTGAAAACAATTACGTGGTTAACCTCTATCCATGCACAAGACTGTCTTCAGAAGCTGCTTCCTTCCACTTCACAAGGCATGTCACAAGAAAGCGTACACTGAACACGTATCACATCGCAACCCTGAATTAGACCTGCGCTGTCTCCCTTTCTGTAGATGGAGGAGATGAAGCCAAGACAAATGAGCAGTGCAGAGCAATCCTGAGAAGAGAACCTAGATTTCTGGTGGCAAACTCCAGTTCTGGGCTCTAAGCAGTTGCTAATGCTGCTGCTTACATAAATGTTTAAAATACTCGTTCTGTGCACCTAGGAGAGATATACCCTGACAAGTTTGCACAAATATGAGATTGCTGCCAATGCTATCCAAACAACATCTACTCTTAAAGTAGATGACTGACAGACTGTTACCTACTACTTAAGTGCAAGGTGAAGGCTTCTGCCAACAGTTAACTGCTGCAGCACATAAACAATCCTCAGCTGAGAGTTAGATACATTAGCTTTGTATTTTCCGTGAAGGTCATACTAAAGTACCCTCTTAAAAGCTTTCACTTTGTACATAGCAACAGGCTGCTTACAATTCAGAATTAAAAAAAAAATCCCTGAACTATATTTTGTTTATAGTGCAATATGAATTCCTGGTACATGGGAGGTGGAAAAAAAAAAAGAAAAGAGCCGCCTTGGTAACAATCAAAATAGACAAACTGTCCCTCAGTGGGAATTATTGTTGGTCATGTTGAAGAAGAAGTAGGGATCTTGGGCCTCTAAAGCCAAGGAGTGGATATTGTCCCTGACACCGCTTGAAGCAGGCAGCAGCACTCAAAGATGTTATGCACTGATGTGCTGTGCTCGGAGGATACTCAGCGGCTTCGAGAGGCAGGGACAAAGCTACTGCAATAGGAAGTTCACACAGATGTAGTCTCTCGAGAGTAAAAGGACCCTTCAGCCTTGTGCTCTTCCCGGAACGGACTTGAGAAGCACGGATGACTACATCCTTGCCACCTCTGGCTGCTGTGACATGTCACAACACTAAAACAAAACTTGCAAGTCCTGGGGAGTGAGTTTGAATTTTACTGCATAAATAAATCCCCCAGCGCGGTACAAGCTACTTCAACCCTTTTCCACGCAAATGTCTGCTTTTTGAAACGCAAGTGAACCATGTCGGTGAAGGTATTGTAAGTTAACCTTAAAAAAACTTTTTGTGAGTGGTCCTTTGTGTGTGAATGGCCGTGATCCAACGTACCAACCTTCTGGTACAGTCATCTGAGGTGGGTTAGAGATAGATGGTCAAAGATGACTACAAGGAGACGTAGCACGTCAGCGCTGCAGCAAGATGCCTGCGCAAACGGTGATCAGCTGCTCAGTGAAACAAGCTGCAGACACAACCAGGGCAAACTAGCATGAGGCAGGAAATTTCCTGCTGTCTCTTTGGGCTTGACTTGCCCAAACTTGCCCAACCATAGCATTGCCAACCTCCCTGACCTGCCCCAGGGAGAGACCCACACCAGAGGAGCTTGGGTCCTCCCTGCATGCCTTGTCACATCTGCCATTCTCATGAGGATGTCCCAGCCACCCCAGGGCATTTCAAATGGCATTAGCTGTCTGTGTTCAGGTAGCTGAATTGTGCCCTTTACATCTGCCAATACTGCGGCATGACATTTATCATTAAAAAAAATTGGACTGGACTCACACACGCTAGGGCATTGGCGGTGCTAGAACACCCAGTGGGAATTTTTAGATGGCTGCATGTAAAAAGAATATAGATTTAGTTAGAAAAATGTATTTTCAAAATAATTGCTTCCTAGAGGTGAGAACATTACTTCTGGAATATATACATGTATATTTATATATATGAATAATACACTGAATTGGTTTATACACACTTTTGTTATCTGACAACATAGCTAATGTCTCGAGGGAAGCACGATGTCTAACATCACCCCATCGACAATGGAAAGAGCAGAGCCTTCCTTCCTCCAGCCTCCTGAACCTGTTCCCAAACACTCCCCACGGCCATCTCCCTCTTGCCTGGGGGAGACATTGGTGTGCACAAGTGGCCTGGCTGCACAAGAGCAACTGCTGCACGAGCCAGTGGGCTCACTGACCACAGCCTCACCAGAGGAGGAGGGCTCAATGCCTGCCTCCCCCTCCTCACCATGTCTTTCAGTCTCACTTGGGTCTTCTCTCCACAGCTACGAAGGTTTCTTGTTCACTGTTGAGGAGCGCATCTTTGAGATACAGATTGAAACCAGCCAATAACTTTAAAATATACTCAAGGGTTGAAAGAGCAAGTTCTAGGGGAGACATGAGAGATGATATGATTGTGTCCATCTCCTGTCCATAGTGCATCTAGAGTAAAAGGAGGCTCACACATACTTCTGAAGTGGTGGGACACCACCACGGAGGCCATAACTTACAGTAGCTTGTCTATGATGCATGGACAAGTGTCAGAACATTGACCTAGGCTGAGATTGCCCAGCCTCATCTGTAGGCAAGAGACTTACCGAGTCTAGCAGAGATGGAACACAAATACTCCGTTTTCATGACTTCAGTGCCACTTGTTGAAAATGTTGTATCTTCCTTAAAGGCAATTCTATCCTGTGTTCGTTTATAATCCCAGTTATTTCAGGAGAATTACTTCCAGTCTCAAAACCATAAACTCCAAAGCAGTATAAACTCTTACCTAAGTATCGATTTCTTCGTAAGTGTAACATGGACCAAAGTCAGTTAGACTGCTTGTCTTGGGACAGTCGAAAGGCATGTACAAAACGTATAGCCCTCAGCTTCTAAAAGAAGAATGGAGTCAGGCAACAAAGAGTGCAATTTTCCGTGCGGCTTCAGTATGTCAATAACTTTCTATGCAATAGCTTGTAACCTCTAAGGCAAGTACTCACCAGCGCCTGCACTGTTTGGCTCATAACCTGTGACAAGACCATTTTGACACTGGTGTAGGACCAGAATTTGTTCTTGCAAATAATTCATCTCTCCCCGTTTGGAACATTATAAACTATTCTGACATTTCTGCCTCGTGCTGCCAGCAAAGAAAAGGTTATATTGCCTTGGGTCCTTTAATAAGCAATCATTTCTTCACTTGCAAACCCAGTCCAAATACAATGCATAAATCTTTTATCAGGTTACCTGGTCTTAACTGGGGAAAAACATATCTTCTGCATGCAATGAATTGCACATAAAGCCACTCTAAATCTCCTGAAGGGGAAGATGGGGTTTTAGCAACCTCACGAGTTTGCATTACATGTCACGGCCACCTTCTCCTCCCCTCCCAGACCCTGGCTGTGACCAAGCCCAGTGAAGTGCCCACCTGCTCCGTGCTAAACAGAAAGCTCTGTAGGAGCAGCGTTCCCTGATGCACAACGTTGGTGCGCTCAGTCAACTTCAGAGTTTCTTTGCTCCTTTTTCACTGCATCTCCGTGCTTCCCGTTGGCTTGCCGATTCCCTCTGAAGCAGTGGGCAGCCACATTTGTATGTTGATAGACAGCTTCACTGTGGGGTCTGTTATAGGAAGCTGGTGAGGTTTTAAACACAATAACAATTTTTTTTTAAAAAAATAAAACCTATTTTCAGTAAGTGCCTGACAAGGCAGCTGTCTATGGTGCAAAAAGATAATGGGACAGAAAGTGAAAGGGAAAATTTTTAGATGCTTAGTAGTGGTCACAGAGATCTGTCAAGTAAGCTAAGGGAAATCGGTGTACAGCACTGGGACACTTGCTATCAATTTGCCTCAAAACTTAGTGGATCTAAAACTGAGAAACCAAGTGAGGTTGAAACTTGAAAATATAATTTCAGATATTCTTTTATTCCAGTACCATAGTGATTATCAAAGTATTAAAGGACTACTGCATAAAGGTGGATGAAAAGTCAAAATGCCTCTCCCTATCATTCTCTTACCTACATTTCAAAAATACGGAAGGAAGAAGTGATTAAAAGTGTAAGTCGAAAACAAAGCTATAGAGACAATGCTAACGAGTTTCTGTGAAACACGGGGGAAATAGCAAACCAATTTCTAAGCTAGAATCTAAATCGACTCCTGCTAAAGTCCCTGGGAACCTTTTTAAGGGGCCCTAAAGATTAAACTTTTAGAGTTGAGGACCTGCTAAGAAACTGCAGGTAGATAGCAGTAAGCTCACTCACCCCGGCAAGAGGGAAACACACGCGGGGTCCAGCGTTTTCCCATCTGCAGGGAAAAGATTCTTGCAGCCGAACAGCTTGTTTACTGTGTGACTGGTCTCATCAATCCTGCCTCTGATCATGAGGCATCTGGACAGGTCTGCGCAGAAAGCGGGGGAGAGAAGAGAGGCTGTGGAACACGCTGGCCTAAAGAACAGCGCGGTGCAGGAATGCAGTGAAACACTTTCACGTTAAAGCCTTGGGAATACGAAATCCAGAGCGCTGTTGTAGCCTCCGCCGAAACGCCTGCAGTTGGTTACCGGCGGGAGAGTGAATTACCTGCCAGGGGCACTGAGGGAAGTTTAGATTTAGGATCAAGGGCTTTCTAAATTTTTTGTGGAACACCCTCCACCCTTAACAGGAGGAAGCAAAATTG
>VXAK01004978.1:22245-33578 GCA_013399435.1 Arenaria interpres
TCAAGGGCTTTCTAAATTTTTTGTGGAACACCCTCCACCTTTAACAGGAGGAAGCAAAATTGATAGGCAATGAGGGGCGAGGCGGTTGTAGCACGTACCGGCTGAGGAACAACCCGTGGATATGGGGAACCGACTACGAAGCCGGTTGGAAGTATTACCAAGGGGAGTAAAGCTGTGTCCTGAGGAAATCAGGCAGCGACGGCAGAGAGGATGTTATGATGCAAAGGTGCCTTGGAGAGATCCAAAGGGGAATTAAGACACTCCCGTATGAAACTCCGTGCGAATGGACAAAATCCGGGTGTCACACACTCAGCTGCATACCTGCTGTCTCCAGGCTACACATCACTTGGGAAACAGGTGGAGATTTTTTTCCCAGCGCTGGGGACAGAGGAGGGGAGGAAAGCTACAGCTTCTCAGCCCCTGCTGGCTTGTTGGACATAACACAATGCCAGCCTAAGCGTATGGCTGGCCACGGGCTTGAGCTTACTTTTAAGACTTAATTGCTTCTCAGAAAAATGAGTGTCAAAGGCTTACACAGCTTTAGTTTGCAAATTTAATTAAAGGATTAGCAAAGTTTTCTTTTCCTATGTGGAAGCTATTAAGAACAGGAACCTGCACAGAAGATCATGTCATTTAATATAGCTACTTATTGCATTAATATAGTCCTTGTTGAAGTAAAGCACTGCAAATAGAGCACAGTATTTCACTTTATACACAAATACCTTCACGGTGAGCCACAATGAAATGAGATTAATTCTAAGTGTGCATAAAACACAGTCAAGGAGAATATGAACACCACAGATACCAACCAGCTGGGAAGAGGGTGGTCTCACTGCACGCCATGCAGTTATTAGAACTTACTTACTTTGAGATCAGCTTTGAAAAAAATCTGAATTGCAAGTCCTGTCACTCCCTGGTGATGCACTTTTTGGGTAGGCTGGCTGAAACCAAGACAAAAATGATTCTACGGGAGGTGATTCTGCCCCTCTGCGCTCGTGAGACCCCACCTGGAGTACTGTGTCCAGCTCCCAGCTTAGAAGGGACATGGACCTGTTGGAGCAGGTCCAGAGGAGGGCCACGAAGATGATCAGAAGGATGGAGCACCTCTCCTATGAGGACAGGCTGAGAGAGCTGGGGTTGTTCAGCCTGGAGAAGAGAAGGCTCCGGGGAGACATAATAGCGGCCTTTCAATATCTGAAGGGAGCCTACAGGAGAGCTGGAGAGGGACTCTTTGTCAGGAAGTGTAGTGACAGGACAAGGGATAATAGTTTTAAACTGGAAGAGGGGAGATTTAGATTGGATACCAGAAAGAAATTCTTTNATGAAAATTGCTGTTTCAAGGCCTTCTCCTTAAGTGTCCCCGCCGTTCCCCTCTTTGATTGCTCTCACTAAAGCACTTGTTTTTTCAGTGACTGAGAGAGATGTTTCAGGCACACAGGGGGGGTGACAAGCTGCCTAAGTTAGCACATTTAAGTAGAGATCTAAGGAACAATCTTTAGCCTTCTCACTGCAAAACAAATATTTGCCCCATGTATCCCATCTGCGATTTCGTCCCCTGTGGTGGATCAACTCGGGAGATAACCAGAGAAGAGACCTTTCCCCTCTCCCTTCCTCCCCATCGGTGGGAATCTCAGCTGACTAAACAACCCAACCCTCCCAGGGCCCTGCTGCATCCCGCAGGCTCACCCTGCCCATGTCCAGGGAGGGACAGTGACACCCCCCCGGCTCTCCCTCTCCTCCCATGAGTGACACGGTCCAGCCAGAGGACCAAGGCCATGGGGGTTGTTGAAGCAGAGACGGTTCCCCGCAGCCATGTGAAGGCAACCACCAGTCCACCCCCTTGACAAACCTCCCAGCAAAAGGAGGTCCCACATGGTAAGTCCAGAGACGCTTGCCTCTAGTGATTAGCATCACGGCGCTGTGACTTTCCCCCCCAACACACACACTCCGAAGGAGAAGAACTATAAATATGTGCTCACACAATACATGAGACATTCTGAAATGCTCTAAGATGATAGTCAACTTCTGATGCTTTATGCGGAGGGGAATATGCAAAGAGAAATAATTCAATATGTAGGCAGAAGGAAAAGCTCAGTACTTGACTGAAACTTTTATTTTGTGTTACATAAGGGTAAGATAATTACACTTAATAATCTTCCTGGTGTTCAGGACACTCTGAGTTTTAAGTCACCCTAGATATTTGGATTATTATAAGTAAAAAGCAACGTTGATTTCTACTTTCCTATTGCAGATTGCATGTTTAAAATTTGCTGTGTATTGTGTTTTCCAATCCCTTCTTTCCCACGAGTCCCCTTTTTTTCCTATAGCATATTGTAAAGTCATAAAAACTGACTACTTAAAAAAAAAAAGTTAAAAATCCAGAAGCATTTTTCATTATTACTACTAGCTGCAGCTACCAGTATTTTAACTAAAAACCACCTTATATTGTAGTACCTGAAAAAATACCTTTACTTACAAGCAAACATTTGGAGGACAGTCAAAATGTTATTACAGGTTCCTTGCAAATTCAAAAGAACATAAATATTTGATAACTATGCCTCTTTATGAAAATTATTTTACATGTATGTATTTAAAAGTCTGGCTACCTTCTATATTTCAGGGCTAAACTTTGTTCTCTGCTGACCCCGTGCGGGGCTGAGGACGGGGCAAGAGGTCCTTCTTCCTGAGTGATGAGAACACCAATGGGGCGTGTGACCCACAAAGTGGAAAGGGGCCACCAAACTTACCCCCCTGTCCTCCCCCACAGCACAGCGAGCAAGCTAGGTGACAAACTGGCCTTCGTGTGGAAAAAAAGCAGCACTGCTTCCTGCCCTGAACCTAGTTCATCCTCCACCAGCCGTGGCTGCAACGACACGAATCCCATGACCAGGCACCACCTCCATCTCCCTGTGACTGCTCTGGGCAAGATGCTCTCGGTCACACTTCCGAAGGGAAGACGCCGTAGGTAGACCGAGTGCTGGACATCCAGGGCAACAGCACAAGGGCTCACTGCAGAATTTAGCCTGGAGCAAACTCTCTTGATCTTACACCCTGTAGCTGCTGGCTACCAAGACTGTCCCCAAAGTATCAATCAAACTGGGCATCTTCTTGCTCTTTAACAAATGCTGACACAACCCAGGAGGACACCATCCTGTTTCCTAATGCCGTAATTCTTAGAACAGCTAATTGTTCTGAGATTTCTATACCTGGATTTCTCTTGTTCACCCTTTATCTCCCCTGAATAGTATTAGGCACTGTGTTGCTTTTCTCTGCAGGTCACCAAACCAGTTTAGTCTCAGACAAATACACCATCGCACAGCTAACAGCACGGCCTGCAAGGACTCATATCTTGCAAAACAAGGTAACTGTTTCAGAAATTGTTTTTTAAGATTTTTAAGAAATCACAAAAACATCCTTTGCTTTCTACTTGTCGCTATGGTTAGGCAAGGAGAAAAAACTGTAATGTAATTAAGGAAGTCACTGAGTTTGTGCATCTGTAGCTGAGGAAGAAGGAAGTGATTTACCATTTCAAGCAAGGGGAGGATTTCCACACCAAATGTGCTTAGCCATGTCCAATAAGAAACACAGCACTGTTAAGGTAAGCTGAGTTCCATAATTTTGTTCTATGATTTTTAGAACAGGACTCTACCAAGCTGGGGAGATCCATGGCTTCCCCTGTAGAGAGCTACAAAGCAAGAACTGTCAACAGCACAGCCCAGAAAGCCAACCGCATCCTGGGCTGCATCAAGAGAAGCGTGGCCAGCAGGTCACGGGAGGTGATTCTGCCCCTCTACTCTGCGCTGGTGAGACCCCACCTGGAGTACCGTGTCCAGCTTTGGAGTCCTCAACACAGAAAGGACATGGATCTGCTGGACTGAGTCCAGAGGATGCCATGAAGATGCTAAAGAGGGTTGGAGCACCTCTGCTGTGAGGACAGGCTGAGAGTTGGGGTTGTTCAGCCTGGAGAAGGCTCCAGGGAGACCTTCTATCCCCTTCCAGTACCTGAAGGGGGCTACAGGAGAGATGGGAGGGACTCTGAGAGATAACAACTTTAAACTGAAAGAGGGCAGACTTAGATCAGATATTCTTTCCTGTGAGGGTGGTGAGGCACTGGAACAGGTTGCCCAGGGAAGTTGTGGCTGCCCCATCCCTGGAGGGGTTCAAGGCCAGGCTGGATGGGCCTTTGAGCAACCTGGTCTGGTGGGAGGTGTCCCTGGTCATGGCAGGGGGGTTGGAACTCGGTGATCTTTAAGACCCCTTCCAACCCAAACCACTCAATGATTCTGTGATTCCCTAAGAGCACTGGACTGACACAGGTCAAAGACCCAAGTTAAGTGGCCTCAGACCTGAATCCCATGTTCCCCTGCCAGCTGGATTTTCAATCCTGAATTCATCCTTGTTCGGCTGTCCATCCCTTCTTGGGCTCTGGCCGTATGGCTTTTTTAAATTTCCAATTCAGATCACCAGACTGCTAATTTGCCCCCTGGAACTGAATTCCAATTTAACAAATGTTTGATCTGGATTTGACTGCCAGAGATTTTGCAGGGAGATGAAGGAAAGCTTTAAAAACAGATGGGAAAGTTATGCTAAGACGGTAAATTTCAGCTTGCTACGGCCTTTGTGTTTAGCAACAATTGAAAGGTGATGAGAACCATCCACTCCACTATTATGCTCTAAAATCTGAAAGTGGGAAAAGAGACAGGCAGCTCAGACTTAGTGTTCAGGCTGGTGTCCCAGACTTGCAGTTCTGGTGCTGGGATTTTGGAGGAGATTGCAATGACCACCTGAGGTGGGACAGGAGGAGGAAGCCCTCTGATAACGTTTCTGAAGCGTGATCCAGATGGCGGAACAGGGTCTTACTTCTCTCAGTGCAATGCAACCTACCAAACACCTACTTCCCTATGAAGCATGCATATGTATCAGAACGACTGAGAAGTAACTGAATTAAATTCTCACTAAATTTTGTATATGGTAAAAATATTTGGATAATTTACTTTCCAATAGATTTTAATAAATAAACGTTACATTCATTGCAGTGCACAGACTTACTGCAATACCTGACTCAGCTGCCATTTCACTCATCTTTAAATTCATTTATACGTTTTGTAAACTTATGCGGTAGGTAAATTCATGTCATTTCTATAAATACTTCTGGAAAACTGTGCAATACAATGGAAAAAAAAAAATCCTCCGGAGAGTTACTTCAGTGAAAGATGTTGTATGCCAGTAGGAAAGGTAATTGCTACTGGTAATGTATTTTACTTTGCGAGTTCTATAATGACGTTCTTACATAACCGAACACAAAAAGGCAGTGACAGCGTACCCAGCCCTCTCTCTCCTTCTCTTCCATCAAAATGGTCTAGCAGTTTTTGTTGCTAACCTGTGGTGCTGAGATTTCTAAAGCCAACGCATTCAAGACAAGATGCACAAAGGCAATAGAACTTTTATGTAAAGAGCAAGGAAAAGAGAGCACTGAAAAAGCTTAAGGAAGCAATAAATACCATCTTTTTTTAAAAAAAAAAAAAAAATTGATAGAAGCCATAAAGTGCAAAAGTCTTTCAAGGAGACTGTACCTTTGGGTATAGCACAGAAGTGTGTTTTTCACATTAAAATTAAATTCGAACAATGTGAATAACACGGTGGTACAGGCAGTATGAGACAATGCTCTAGTCAGGTTTCCAAAAATATTAATATTTAGACATGCCTTTCTTGAAGGGAAACTCAAGAGTAGCGTGAATTCCCACTATAACCAAAGACCATCCAAGTATGCATCACTCTTCTTTAATCTTACAGCCACCAGTACCCGGGATCAAACTTACTGGCTCACCACACAGACAAAATTTGATTACTCTGGTTTAGAAATAGGGCACATCTCCAAGATCATGCTACTACGAAATTGTCTTTAAGATGCAGCTTAGTGTGCTGGAATTTCAAAGAAAAGAAGGGGACAAAAGAGAAAGAAAAAAAAACCATAAAACCAGGAAAACAGCTTCTCTGTCTCTTGGAAGGACTCCGGCTATGACAGACACAGAAGTCCCAACTTACCACCACAGCAAATGAAATGAAAAAAACCCAAAAGCAAAAACCTCCTACAAAATTAATGTTTTCCAGCAAGACTTTGTTTCTTTATATCCCTCTCTGCTACCAAAGGCCAAGGAATGTCTGTCTGGTTGCCTGTCTAGGCTGTGCCTGATCTCATGCAAAGAGAGCTCTGAACTTGTCACGTCCCAAAGTGATCGCCCTCACATGGTGCTCACCCTGCTCCCTCTCAGCAGAACAAGGTCCAGATAAATCTGCACTGTGGTCCATTGCAAATGTATCCTAAAACCAGCAGTACACACATCTCATAATACTGTGCATCTCCTTCCAGTGCGTTCTCAAACGGTCGTAACTCTCTCTACGTATCTGCTAGGAATTATAATAGTCAGCAGTGAATAAAACACCAGCCTTAATAATTAGCTCGCAAATCCAGCAGAAACTTTATCAGGATGGGAAGATAACCTCCACGGCTGAACTGAGCAGGGTTAAAATCAAAAGTTTTTCCCAACATGGTCACAGACATTAAGAGAAAAGCCTGCTGTAATTGCTTTGCGCTTGATAGTATGAGCAGGCCAGTAACACCGTGTCCATTTCCCCATTCTTAATTGTATTTCTTCAGTTTTTTTCAGACTGCATCCAGGTGTTTTTTTCCTGTCAGAGCATAGTCTGAATGCTCCCTTGAGGGCAAAGAGAGTCTCACTGAAAGCACATCTAGCACATATGGGAATTTAGCAATGGCTTATTTATTCTCTTGGAAGACTATGGTCAGAAGTCCTTCGATCCAACACACTGCATCTATGTGCATTAATAATGGAGCATTACCTTCATTGTGCTTCAGAATGTGTGGCACAGATAAACACACGTGGGTAACCACACCTTGAAAGACCAGTTTTCTTCTTCACCTCTTCCAGTTTAGATAAATACACTGCACACTCTGGAAGGGGACGCCTGTATTGATCGCTGATACTGAGTGGCAGGCAAACTGTATTTGTTCAAATGATGCTTTGTCATCTGAAGAACCTGGAAAAAAGTCTTCAGTGAAAGCTAGCAATTGTTTATCACAGCTAAAAAATTAACACCCTTTTCTGTACAAAGTTCTTTATATTGAAAAGGCTAATTCAATCACTTGCAATAAAAATATTTCATATTCATCTGACAAGCACTATTTTGCAAAAAATTCCCTCATTTACTGAAAAAAATAGAACACTTCAGCTGTCTCAAAGATAACAAAACCTCACTTTATTATTCTCCTTATAGCAAAATCAAGATCATACTTTATTTCACTTCTTCCCACTTAATAAAATGTGTTGGGTTTTTTTTAAATACAACAAACTATTTGCCAAGGTTTAAGTATGTGAACATCATTTTCCATTTTCACAGCAAGGTATTTCACCTGGTTATGTTTACAAAGGAAAACCAATTTGTATATCACATTCCCATTTAAAATTTGGACTTGATAACTGCAAATAAAAATTTTTTAAAACATTTCTTTTTTTCCCAGTTTTATTCTGCATTTGACAGAGAGCTGGGGATGCCAGTTGCATAGTTTGAATTGACTCTTTCAGCTCATCTTACGATAGTCCAACATTATTTAGAGTAAGTCTTTCTTCAGACCGTGCCAGAGAGGGCAAAGATCAGGAGAAAAGCTGAAGGTGAAAAAGAAGCAGGCATACGTGAGGATGAAGACGAAGGAAAACAAAACACAGCCAATGTATGTTTTGCGCTGCTGCTTCGAAAACTACTGGTTACACCACCATCAACCTCATGAGTAGAAACAAATCTCTCATATCCAGCCATATAACACACACTTGCTGAAACTCACAGTGCACATAAAAGTTAAGGGGTTCTCTACAAACCCAGTGAATTTTAAATGCATTAATAGCAGAACAAAAAAAAGTCTATTTATGGTATTCATTCTTACCGATTACACAGCAGTTCAGCATGGTCAAGACTCAGTTACATTTTCCCAATGCGGAGGAGTATTTCTTTAGAAAATGAGGTACAATAAAGTTAAAAGACATTATTTTATTTATAAAAGATTTACCTAATAATTTACCAACATAATTTTTCATGTTTTCTAAACATATTATAAACAAAATCCAATGCCAGTAGACTTTTTGCAATTTAGGAAAAGGGTGGAAACCGCTTCAGGGAAGGAACACGGAGTCAGAAAGTGACATAGGCAGAAAAGTCCACGTAATGCACCTAGAACTACACCCTGGTAGAATCTATTAGTCTCTAGACCTATATTTTGCAGCTCCAATACTTTCCATCTTTAAGCACGATTGGAGGATTAAAAACCGTCTTTTCTTTCATCTTCAGGTTCACACATACTTTTCCATTTTTTCAGTTCCTGAGAATCATTTATCTTCCATATTTCAGCAAAGGACTTCAGCTTTTTTCTGGAAGGGGTGGAAAAAAAAAAAAATCAATCAAAATATGGACACATTTTTAAATTAAAGACATCAAACCTTAAAAGCCCTACAGTCATCTGCAAGATTTTATACACAGTCAAAACTAGCAGTTTGCCTAGCCCAAAATGTTACGTGATCTTTAAACAATCAGTTAACATTTTCCAATATAGGTACTCCAGCTCTAGGACAATCAACAATTTAATTTTGTAACTAATTTACAGTACCAGAAGCATTGACAAGATGAAATACAACACTGAGCAAAAGTAAACCATTAAAGGAAATAAACAGTATTGTATTTTGCACCATTTAATTTTCAGCATTCAGTTCATACAAATTTGCACTGGTAGAATCATAAAGAGATAATGCATTTTCAAAATAAATGAGTACACACATCCTTCCTATTTTCTGTTTAATATTTTTTGATTTAAGAAGGGCTTGTAAGAGCTGTGACAAATAACAAGAAGATATTTAAAATGGGTTAACACACATTCCTGACGACAAAGATGTCAAGACTGGATGGAATTACCCAGTGGATTTTCTTAAATAATATGGAAGTGATTTAAAAAAATAAGACAAGGCAGCTGGCCTGAGGGTATTGTGACAGCAGAAGTACACTGCTATGAACAGGTCTGAGCCTGATTCCCAAGATCATGATAATCTTTTACTTCCTACCACAGATATATCATGCCCATTTTTAAAATTGTTGATGTCTCTTTTGGGGAGAAGGTATAGAACAATACTTTGACATTTAGAACAGATCATGGCAGTAAGTTAAACAGGAATACACAAAAGGAAATATTTCTGTCATGACCTACATAGGAGAACTGGAAAAACTAAGAATTACGTAATGCAATAATTTATGCACTGTGAAATCATCAGATGCATTTGGTGGATTTTTTTTTTTTTATTTTTCACTGACTTGAGCTCCAGGTTTATACAGGTGCACAAAGGTCCCTCCAAAGTGCACACAAGAGGTCTACAATGAAGGAATAACCCGGTACAGGTCAAATCTGATGAACTGGTGTGACAGATGTCCCTTGTCCCTGACCCCCCCTCTTCAGCACCGTCTCCCATGAACGGGGGGAGGCAAAAGTGTCAAACTTCTGATGGCAGCTCTGGCAGGCGGGGCTGCAGTCTCAGGGATACCTATACTCTACTGACCGCTGCCAGAATCAAGGGCCTCCTCCTTCTCCAAGCAGTAATGCCCGTTCACATGTAAGATGAGGAAATTGAACCTGCGTGGTATCAACTGGAGAAAGGATGACTTTTCAGCTGGATCAGACTTCTGACCTGGCCTTTTTTGTGGCCACGCAAAAAGCCCAGCCCTGTCACCATGGAGAGAAGGTGAACCAGCAGCAGCCTGCAGGAGATGTGCCTGGGGAGCCTGCTCCAGCCTGTCCCTCCCCGGAACGAGTGCTGGTGTAGCTCAGGGGGCAGCAGCCTGCAGTGAAGCGTGATCTTCTGGGGCTCCCAGACTTAGTGATATGTCAGGATAAAGGACTCATCACAGCTTTAGATTAAGTATTTGTTCCTTTTCACTTTACGAATACAAGCAAATTACACACCAAAAGCTAAAATACAGGTGGTAGCTTACATATTCACAAGTTGATAAATGGGACAGAATTAAGTCCCATAATTAAGATTGCCCAGTCAGCCCTCGCTTTACCCTTCTATGGGCACTGTAAATCAGCCCTCTAACAACATCATCATATACTATTTTTACTGCTCATAGGTTTTGCATGCAATTAACTCTCTTTTTAGCAATAGAGAAATGCTAGAACTTGACTTGTGCCCTGGCCGAGTAATATGCTAGCATGATTTTCACAGAACAAAGGAAGATAAACCAGAGAGACATTTATTTCACATCTCAGTTTTATTGCACAGTAACTCTGGCCTTCCAGCTCATACTCTCCTGTTTCAGAGCAAAAATTTTTTTCTTGATTTTAGAACCATACATATCCGCTAACAGCACAGTTAAGACACTGCTAGTAATTTGTTGTTTTACTTTTGTCAAATTATGGACTATTTCCAATTAACATAAGCTATCACATTATTTTTCCCCAAAACTATCTTCAATAGAATGTTTTTATTTTGCTTTCTTACAAGGTGATAATAACAGGTTTTAAGTGCTAAGCTCTGTTAAATTTCAAAACAACTGCTTGCACCCACAAATTACTACTTAAAATTTTCTCATATGAAATTACTCTGTAAGGATTAGTTATGCTCATTGGGCAACAAACATCTTCATTTATTATATTCCTAGAGGGCTATTTGAACTGTGCTGATTGGACTGCCACTGAAAATACCAACAATAAAAAAATCAGTGGAAATTAATATCAGTATTAGCACATATTTATATCTAAACTGTGTACATAACACTACAGGTTTTATAAAGACAGTACTATTTAATAGATGTGGCAATTTTCATAACTAGTCTAATATATAATGGACATACGTCCCTAAATGAAAATTGGTTATCACAAAAATATTAAAATCCCCAGACTTTCTGTAAAATTTTGTGTGTTTGGGGGGCAACCAAAATACATTTAAGTTTTTATTTTTAAGTTAAACCAGAAGAAGAATATCTGCATTCCCTTCTACACTATAGTATGCAAATAGAATTTCAAGTTCCAAAGTGAATAATATAGTTTCTAAATTAAACCTATCGATATTTTCACTGTGACTGGTGAGAACAGAAGTATGTACTACAAGACTGTTATCTTTCAAATTCATCTTCCTGAATACAGTGAAAATACCTGAAAGAATAAATGTGCTAACATTTGCCATGAGAAAATAAAAAATATTTTGTTCCTAATGTTATGTCAACGCGCATTTAGTTTTTTCCAATCTTGTTTCAGAGGGCAGCAATTAGCCTTTGAC
>VXAK01004984.1:0-10056 GCA_013399435.1 Arenaria interpres
CACCCACAGGCTCTCAACTCTCTAACACCTGGAGGGTTTTAGGGACATCTTCTCACTCTCTATCCATTCCTTGACATAAAGGGCAACACCTCCACCCCTCCTTCCTCGCCTGTCNCCTTCCTCGCCTGTCCCTTCTGAACAACCTGTAGCCCCCAATAGTCACACTCCAGTCATGGGATTCATCCCACCAGGTTTCAGTGATGGCCACGACAGGATATCTTTCCAGCATCACAGTAGCTTCCAACTCCTCCTGTTTGTTGCCCATGCTGTGTGCATTGGTGTAGAGGCACTTCAGCTGGGCTGTTGGCTGTGCTGCCTTCTTAGGGGAATACCCCCTGGAGTGTCTCTCAGGTGTTTCTCTGTGCACTGCATCTACCCTGGGAGCTGCTGGCTCATCACCATAAGACTTTGACTGTAGTGAGGGGTCTTCAACTTGGCTCAGGGAGCCAGGCTGAAGACCCTTACTAGGACCCTGTCCCTCCAACCCTGGTGTGGTACTCCAAAGCTTATCATCCCCCTCCCCTCTCCCATCTAGTTTAAAGCCCTGTCAGTCAAACCCACAATCTCTCTAGCAAGAACCCGCTTCTGCCTTTGAGAGAGGCACCTCCCATTAGATGTTAACAGGCCTGGTGTTGTACAGGCAAATCAAAGAACCCAAACTTATGGCGGTGGCACCAGCTACGGAGCCTGTCTGAACCTGGACATGACCATGTTCATCATTCCAAAGAGATTATGTTTCCTTTACCATAGCCCACTAATTTTCATAGATAATTTGTTTTATATAATTTTCCTACTAGTCACTATCACAGATTTCAGAAACTAAAAATTCATAAGTTTTTCTAATGTGAATCCTATTTCAGTAGAAATATATAATCTTTTTCAGATATGCCCAGACACCAGAAGGACTGCTTTGAAGCTAAACATTTTTTTTTTCTTCTCACCAAAATATTAAGATACTTAGAATCCAAAACATTAAGATATGTAGAATCAAACTTCTGACCTTAATAGTCTAAGACTTTTGTTTTCATACTTTAAGATCCCATTTTACAAATAGAATATGAAGGTTGTTTGGAGGCAGAAGAAGTGTGAAAGATATAAATAAATAAAACTAAATTTAAAAACCCCAAATGCTAAATATAATCTTGAAAACACCGCAGTATTTACTCCCACTTGTGCTTTAAACCACATTATTTCTTGATTTACTTAACTTCACACAGGAAAAAGCATAACTATTTTGATATTGATTCTGTATGATACTACTAAAATCTTTTCCCTCTTCCACCAAAATTATAACATTTGAATATTTTATCCTTCCCAAATCAAATCCTAAATTCCTAAACTCTCACTGACTGCTTCACTGGCTGTCTAGTTACAGAGTTTAATACATCTTACATACTTTTTCTTAGTCATTTCAAATAATGGAGTGAAAGCAAGAGCAGGTATGAAGTTTAACAAGTTTAACAGAATACCTTTCTGAAGAAAAGGTAGTTGCCTGCAAGTATTTAATAAAAAAATCAAAACGCATTGCCCCCCCCAAAAAAACTCACCCACAACCCAAACAAACAAAAAATAAACAAAAAACCCAAAACAAAACAAAAAAACAACAAAAAACCTGAAACAAAACAAACAAAAAAACAAACAAAAAAACCAAAAAACCAAACCAAACCAAAAAACCCCCAACAAGCCAAAGCAAACCAAAAAACCTCACTCAAATCACAATATTTGTTTCTTTTCAGGGGAAAATCATGTTTCAATTTATTTTGTGAGAAATGCCCTATGACCCACTGAAATTTCTGTTAGAGCAGGCAGTGCAGTGTGGTTATTTTGAGATACTAAATCACTGAAAGTGTCAAAGATCCACTGCATTAAAACAAATACACAGTTATGTGCTGCATAATGTTCTGCTACAAAGTCTTGCTCAAAAAGAGCTGAAAAATCAGGGTATGCATTCCATAGCACCCTCAGATTGAAAGATATTGGCAGTGATTTCCACATCACAGACGTTTTTCTTAGCGTGAAATATTGGCCAAAAATCTCCTGAAAATACTGATTGCTAGGTGTTTTCTTCCTCTCCCCAAGTCCCTTCTGCCATTTTCACTAGCAATGTTTATCCAAACTTATTGTTTCATGTATCTCTCAATTTTGTGTTTACTTGTATAATCAGTATTTATTTGTATTTTAAATGGAAGTGCATTGACTCCCTTTTGTTGTTGATTTATAATTAAATATACAATTCTGAATATACATTAATTTAATCCTTATTTCATCTATTCAATCTATTTCATGTGTCTTTTCAATAATAATGAAGTTACAATTTTAGAAGCATCATCCCTACGTTAGGAACATCAATTCAGTAATAGTTAACAATAACACAAATAAGCAGAAATTCAGAACAGAGGATACTGCCTGGTGTCATTATTAGAATAAATTTATAACCTTCTGTGCATATATTTCATATACATCAGTGTCATCTCCATAAGCCAGCATGAGCTGTTTTGTTGCAGGAGAGAATTCTCTGTCTTGAGTTTCAGCAACAAAAACTGAACTCAAGAGGGAGGGCTTCTGTCCTGACAATAATATTGTCAGTTGAAACTTAAAGAAGCAGCTAAAAAAAACCCAAACCAAACCAAACAAAATAAAAAAAACAACAATCCTGACCCCTCCCCCCAAAAAAGCAAAAAAACCCAACATAACAACCACAAACACACAACAACAAAAAAACTATAAAACCAAGCGACCTCTTTTAACAGTAACTGTTACTTTCGCATGGGACATGCTGTTCAAAGTTGAACTATCACAGTCAAGAATATGCTATTTCTCTATTTATCAAGTAGTTACATAAAAAGATTTTTTTGAAAAGGAAAGCAGTTAAAGGAAAATAATATCTTGGTAGGATGGTGAAGGCTATAAGAATAAAGAAATATTATGAGAAAATTGAGAAAGAAAACCTTTAGAGTGAAAATAAATACTTATATTAATTGTATCAGAGGAAACAAAAATATAGTGTTTTGTGGAAACTCTTGGTCCTCCTAACACTATGGTTCATGTTTTCACTAACTTCATAAAGGCTGTGCATAATGTATTACAAACTAATTTAGCCATGGATATAAATTTTCTGGCAGTTGGGGAAAAAATATCTTAATTATGTATATTTTGCAGCCCAACTTCCTCCTTTCCATGTTAAAATGTGCTACTATGGCACTTTCTTACATTAACTTCTGATTGTATAAATTATAAACCAAGCAGAGAAAATTAAAAACACCTCACAAGACACATGCTTGTGATACATAGCTATAAGGACACTTTATTTATAACCCAATAAGATATTGTACTAAAATTGTAAAATTTTCCATTAGGTTCCTTTACTATACCTGATTCTTTTTTGCATCAAAGATGCAGCTTCATGGCTTGTTGTGAAAACTCTATTCTTTTGAAAATAAAAATGTAAATGAAATCTTTCACAACTATATTAGCCTTCCATTATTATACACTAGGAAAACAAACATACAAACCCCCAAACGAGAAATATCTTCTTATTAACTAGTCTAAACCTCAGGTTTTTTAGGAAAAAAAAATATCTGATTACTACAATGATTTGACAGTATGATTTTGGGCAACAATACATACCATTAACATACCTTTCAGTATGCCTTAGAAGGAGGGAAAGGGAACATTTTGTGAGTTGACTATTGCTTCACAAGTGATCATATTTCAGAAAATAGGGAAAAAAAATCCCATTGTTATTTGGGGACTGGGGTAGTGAAATTCTTATAGAACTGTGCCATGATGCCATTCAGAGGTTCAGCTTGATCTCTGTGGTCTAAGCAGCTTCAAAAACAAGGGAAAAATTGAGAGGATGAAAATGGGAACAGATGAGCAGGTGTTCTTCTCTTCCCAAACACCCAAATGAAAATCTATGCAAAGTGGTTATAATTCAAATGCACTTTTCACCTTCATAGTTCATTATCCCATGCAATATTATTGCTCTAGCATATGTACAATAAAATAAATTTAAAAAGCGCCTTTCAACATGGTTATATAAATATTTTTAAAAAGCATCAGTGAAGGGCTAACAATGATCAAGAGAATCAGGAACCTACTTTCTCAACATACTAAAAGCTCTTCTTGCTTAGTCCAGCAAAAAGATTAATATGATTACTGTTTTAAAAATGCATCAGTCAAGAACACACAAAGACTGCAGGGAAAATAAGTTATTTAACTAAAGAACAATACTGGCACAGAAACAAATGTGTATAGCTTGACAATAAGTAAATTTAAGCTGACAACAGACCTCTTAACAGGCTTACAAGAGACAGCAGAGACGGTAAAAGTACAATATAAGACTGTACTTTTAAATGGAACTTGATGAAGTAATGTTGTGGATTACATAAGGTGGTTCTGCTGACAGCCCATGGCTATACTTCAGCACACAAGAAGTTCTTTCCAATTCAGTATTTTTAGGACTGAACTTTTTTTTCACTCAATTAGAAAATGAAAAGTAAAACATGAGAACCAAGATTTTCTCGTAAGAAGAAAGAAGTATAATGCCTCTCGACTTCTTGTAACACATACATGAAATGGATGAAAACAGACTTAAAAACAAAACAAAATAAAACAGGAAGTTTCCAATTTGGAGATCTGAGTTTTTACAATAGGAGAGGTACCTAAGCTATCTTTATTAGCTTTTTGAGAAACCTGTTAAATAGATTAACTTTTGTGCCGTGGCAATTCTCTCGAGGTCCCTTTTCTTCTCTTTTAGCTTTGTTTTAACATCAAGCACAGAAATGCGCACAATGTACTTCAGAGAAAGGTTTATGTGTTCTGATCCACAAAATATGTAAATACATACAGAAAAAAATTTAAAATCACAGTTCTGATTGGATCTTTACTTTTTGAAGGCAAATCTTTTCCCGGAGAACTCTGTTACATTTTTGATGCTGCCACTAGGCACTGCACAGCAAGAGCACCAGGACTTGAGCATAGCCTTAATGAGGAGGATATTAATGGTTCTACTTAAAGCACTTCAGAGTATCAATCCTGAAGTGAATGAGGACACGTCAAATCTAGAAGAGCATAAGATAATTTGTTTTGATAAAAGAAAAATGTTAAGATTCCTTTAAAACCTCACATGAAGGTGGAAGTTTAGATTAGATACTAGAAAGAAACTCCTTATTGTGAGGGTGGTGAGGCACCGGAACCGGTTGCCCAGGGAAGTCGTGGATGCCCCATCCCTGGAGGTGTTCAAGGCCAGGCTGGATGGGGCTTTGAGCAACCTGGTCTAGTGGGAGGTGTCCCTGCCCATGGCGGGGGGGTTGGAACTAGATGATCTCTAAGGTCCATTCCAAACCAAACCATTCTATGATTATATGATTCTATGAAATGTAAGTGATATAAGAAATTAGATTAAACCTCCCTATTTTAAAATCAGAAAGGAAAGCTTGTGTTTTCTGTTAACACTGCCTATTTATGCTATCATAAGACAAAACATTCACATTCAAGTTAAGGACTAAGCATTTGCTATTCTGAAAACTGTGACATAAAATATTCAAAATAGAGAAAGAGGTCAAATGTGTGATGAGTATGAAAGCAAAACAAAGGCACAGTTTGTTCTGCAGGATAAAGCCCAGCCATTCTGACACTCAGTTCTTCCAGCCCTCATCTATCTCTTTTTCTTTTGCATAAAGCTCCCTACTTTGATTGAGTCTGATCCATTTACAGTCAGAGGTAGAGACACTGACACAAATGGCAATCATTATGCAAGTAACCACACATGCTGTTAGCCAAGCATTCCTTTGCTCTTCAATTCTGTGTGCTGCATTACTAAATGCTGTCGTGGAAAGTAAGTCTAAAAAAAATGATCAGTATCAACAGGTCATCATTCTTCAAAATGTCATAAAATCTGCATGTATTTCCAACATCATCCAAGTTGAGTGGCAGAAGAAAAAAAAAGTCAAACCAAACCCTCAGAAAGATTGTCTGAATAAACAAGACATTCAGTTTCTTTAGGCAAACTGAAATCTAGGTCACACTTTTAAGTAAGGCTTTATTTGCTTGTAGGTGTCAAGGTTTCACGTAGCTTAAAATATTAATGACTTTAGACATCCATTCAAGAGATAGATGAAGGTCACAGGACATTGTAACCACAGAACTATGTGACACAATATAATAATCCATTACTTTATATAAACAATTTATCTTTTCTATAATGTATATTTTGGTTACTTAACAGAGTAAAGTAACTCATAAGTAGAGTTCATAAGAGTTCATATTTTGTATAAGGCTCTAGTCATTGACCAAATGCTAGAGAACATATAAACAGAATAATATGTTGAAACAGTAGTTTTAAACATGTTATTACCTGACCTTATGTTTGACTAGACAAATTATGTACTTAAACCCTACAAACTACATGAACCCTACAATCAAGGAACTTGGATAAGAAGATTGACTCAGAAGTCAATTTAAATATCTATCACTCAATGTTTCATATATAAAAACATATTTAAATTTGAATGATACAATGGTAAATAAAAATATTTTTCTGTACACCTTCTTAGTCTTCAGTGAGTTCAAGTATTGGGGAAAGAAAAAATGCAAAAAAAAAGTGGCATCAGAAACACTAGTTATGAAAACTTCCAAAGTCATTTATATCACCTGTTTCACCAACAGATCAAATATCTTCCTCTCAGAGTAATAAAAAAAATCTATCCTCCACTAGAGAGGAATAAATAAAACTCTTCTATTAGGTAAAGCATGCCAGCAAGGGGTAGGCTGCAGATATTTATGTGAAAATGGAAGTAATATAGCACATATTTTAAGGAATGACATATTGCCTCTCTAAAAAGAAAGAAGAAAAAAACATGACTATAAAATGGTTGATATTTTATTACTTATTTTTTGCATTTTGATAAGCAAGTAGGTAAATGTTTAATGAAGTCTTATGGATGCTGGTGAATGATTATTTTTCCCCATGCAGGACACATACTTTTATTTTTTGAGCCACATCTCCAAACAGAAAGCACATTGGTCCCAAGTCAATCATGTTGCTAGCATGAAAAAGTAAGAAAATAGGCAGAATGGACGCCTTCTAACACCCACCTCTGTAACTAAATTTGCCACTAAACCAAATCCAAACTTTTTTCAAGCCACATGCATACAGCTACCAATGTGTCTGACCTGGCCAGCACAGAGCTAAGAAACAGAAAGTGGTGAGGGACCTAAAAAGAAATGTAAAGACTTGTACTCAAAGAATCCTGGGATAAAGCCAATTCTGTATGCTGATATGGAGTTGCAATTCTTGAGCAAAATGTGACAATGAAAACTTGTAATACTCCTAGAGATGAAGGAATCAGACATGGAAGTTCACCAGAACAGGAAGTAGTAGCTGGTAAATAGGTAGAAACTGATTATCAAAGGCATTGCAAATGTATCTCTGGATCCAATCTGTATGATTGAAAATGAAATTGCAGTCCATTTAACGATACAAAAAAAAGACTGAAAAGATGGTGTATTCTGTTTATAAAACTAAGAGAAAATAATGCAAAGATTAAGGAAAGCAATTAGTTTAAATACAGTATTGTACAATGGTCAAGCAAAGAATAATTGTTATAAAACACTGCATGCAAGAACAGACAGTTGAATGTCTAAAAGAAGCACCTGATGTGGATTGTGAAACAGAAACAGCAATTTGAAAGACTAGCAGAAATGCTAGTCCTACTGCCCTACTGCCCACCTGCCCTACTAATTCTAGGTAACAGAGCACTCCTAAGTAGAGTTTGGGTATCGAATCATCAGTGAAACAAACAGACAAAAAAAACCAAAACCATCCAGTGGTTAAGATAATCCATTCCTAGGAATTTACTGAGTTGACTGAGCTGTAAGAGGAAGAATAAGGATGACTGGCATCATTTACTCGGCCTCTGTGAAGCTGCATGGAAGTTGTATGTATAGTACTTTTAGGTAATCCTTGTTCAGATCTCAAGATGTTAAAGCCCATTCTGTATATGCTGTCTGAAGGAACACATATGAACAGGTCCTCCCATGTGAACATTCATTGATCAAATTACTTACTCCAGACCCACTTCCTTCATACTCAATCCATAGCATAAGCTACCACTTAGGGAGTACAATCAGGAGATGGACTGAATGTAAACTCAAGCCACAAACAGAGTGACAGTACAGAACTAATCAAGTTGTTATTTTATACACACCAGCAGTCCCATCCTTCAAGGATGTTCACAAATACGCTGTCAGAGTCCTACCAGCAGAGATGTAACTAGTGGAAGGACTGGAGTAATATCCGAATTAAAGAATATTACAATAAAATATATACACATACGCACATCCGTATTGCGTCACCGTTTTGGGTGATAGAATGTGAGATCTGAGAACACTTTAAGTGCTTATACTGATTATAATGTTTCTCCTGGTTTTTATGTTTCTTATTTTTGTGAGGATAACAACAAAAAAAACCAATGCCCTTCCCCTCTAAAAAACAAATTGGGAAAATGGTCAATGCAGTTAGCAATATCCTGATTACCTCCAGCACACAGCAGTGTTAAAATTAGATTAGCCTTATAATATACTGTCACATTTGTATTGATTCCGACATAATCATTAGACTAATACCTAGTAACTACATTGTGTTCCCTTTCAATAAAATATGTATATTTCCATAAGGTTTGTTGTTTTTAGAAAAATATTCAAAGAAAATGAATGTTTCTGTTTTCAATGTTCATACAATGTTTTGACTGCATGTTGCTTTATGAAGGACAAATAGAAAGGATTGTGAAATACACAGATCTGCAAGATCATATTAGCTTACAAACAATACTTACTGAGCAAGGCACATACCAGGAAAGCAAAATATAATTAGAGCATGCAGTTTGAGCACAGGATGCTCTGTGCTCTGCTGGGTGAGATGCTGGGTCAAATTCATCCTTAATGTAACACCCTAATGATTTTATTATCAGTGAAGTTACCAAAGAGATTATCTGACTCATGAAACACAAGATGAGCAAACTCAGAAGCAGTAGTCTGCAGATTAACACTAAGAAAAGAAAAGAAGCATCCCAATATAAATCAACAATGTTATCTAAGCATGTTCTTAAAATTTTATTTCAGGCTTGTGAATATAAAGCCTTTGGTCACAAACAATAGCTTTGCTAACACCTCCTGCTCTCCAGAAATGTTGATGAGGACAGAGAAATGTTAAGCAGCCTGCATTAGAAGGGCAAGATTGTTTTCAGCACTTGTGTTGGAAAATTGATTCTGGCTGAGATCTCTGCCTCCAAAGAGTGACACTGACATTTTAAGAAAGCCTAGGTCACCTGCCAGGACTCTATTCCTCTTTCCAGTTTTTAATTTTGAGGGTAATAATACCAATATGCCCTTCGCCACTCCCTTACAAACAGCAAGGCATGTTTTCTAATTGACCGAATTCTTGGCACGTTTGCCTCTTCAGCAGGTACTCTAGCTGATAAACTCTACCAAACAACTCAGAGGGGGCTGAAACCTTCAATTTGGTTGCAATGAGAGAAACCTGCTCTTGCTGGACTCTAAGTTGTGAACCTTCAGTACAGAAGCAGGATATTTGCTATTCAAGTTGAAGAAGATTAAGGGCGCCGTGTGTGGCCAAAAGAAAAATATCTATAGCATAAAAGCTGTCTCAGATGTCATCCAAGGATGCAGTAAAAACATGGGTCAAAGCCTTTCTGAATACAATAACAGTATTTCTCAACTTCTGACAATGAGATGGATAACTGCGGGGTGAATGATCAGAACTGACTGTAAATGAATCCTGTCAGAAGGTGCACCTTTTCTAAGAAATTTATAGTTTACTGAATGTGTGGCATATTGTGAAAAACAGCTATTGCTTTGATGCTAAGAGGCAACATAACTTTAAACCATCTAATGCTAGGATAAATAACTTGAACATGAAAACTGTATTCTAGGTACATTTTTAATTCTTACTCAAGGAACTCTGCGAGTATAAGTATTCCACTAACATATATCTCTAATTTGCATGACAGAGATAATTTCTAATTTAAAAAAAAA
>VXAK01005001.1:0-25786 GCA_013399435.1 Arenaria interpres
CTGCAGCCTGTGATTCATCTCAGCCAGTGAGAAAAGAAGGATCCTTGAGTCACTGTAAACACATTTCCCAGATGCCTTATGCTTCAGCTGGGATTTGTACAAATGGCCTTTCAGACTAAATGGACGCCGCTAATCTGCAGTGCAAAGCTCTTTCTATAGCATTTTCTGTGTTTGTTACTACAAGCAGTAGGATGACAGCTTGATTACATTTATGACTTTTAAAGAGCCATGACTTTTCTTCTGTTACCAGAAGAACAAGAGAAATCACTTGCTTTGAAATAAAAGAGCCTGAAGGTTCATTTTTACTTTGAGACTTAATCAATAGCTCTTCATTAACCTCTTATTTTAGAGATTAGAGGAAATTATCTCAGACTAAAGATGTGTGGTTATGCATTACCATGAAAAAAAAAAAGTGGTATTCTGTGCTAGCACACCATTCGAGGATGACAGTCAAAACTAAAAAGAATAAATGTCACCAAGCCATAACTTCTGTTCACAACTGTAGACTGATTGAAATGCGTGACCATCTTGCACTACAAGTGAGAGACAGCCTTTCTTCAGAGGACACAGCAAATCCAAGGAGTGAGATACATATAGCCGCTGACTCAAGTAAGAAGTAAAGAACTTAAAAGGAGATGCAATTCAAATAGTGGTTGCAGTGTACTTTCAAATTAGAGTCTGCCTTTGCTGCAGGCTCAGAGTTCCCAGTGAAGTCTGTAAAGTGGGCAGAAAGTAACTGAAATACTGGGCTTGATCTTCAAGCGACTACTTCAGGAGCAACAAAACACCTAAGTTCACAGTGAAATGGGTCTGTTCAGCAAGACCTTTTCTGGAGAATGAATAAAACGTAGCATTCTGTACTGATTTTAGATGGTTAATCATATTAGCAATCCTTTTGCTTATCAATCAGATTAGTCTTTTTTAGGAAAAAGAATCACTTACTCTGGAATCAAAAGAAAAAATTCCCATCAGGAAAGGTAAGAATATGTCTATTACTAGCTTACTCCAGGCAACCCTGTCCATTTTATTCAGTATCAGCTGACTCTTGCCAAAATTTCTTCCTGGCTGTGAAAAAAGAGGCAAGACTTGGAATGGCTGGAGGGGACTGCAGAAGTGATAAACTTTGTGGAGATTCTTAAATCTTTTCCACTCTAAATAAATCTGACAGTGTCATCTGGTAATATCCTTTCATTTAGTATGTCATTCAAAATTTATCAAGAGTTACTGCTCCTTTTGATGAATGTGCTCTATTCTATGCTTTAGTATGCTTATTCTAGCATGCTAAGATTACATATTTGTATAAAAATACATTTTAATTATCATATAATTCCCAGAACAAGTAAACACTTTTTTGGTAATACCAGTAACATACTTCCTCTGATTTTCTCTCTCTACTTAACTCACAAAGTACCCCTTCCTTCAGAACTTATAAATGAACTCTCAGCAGTCTGGTATGTATTTTATTAAGTAAAATCGGTTATTTTCTATTGCAATACATTGCAATCCATTACAAGAAAATCTCCAAAGCAATAAGATTTTTTTTAAGATTATGGTAATTAACTCTGTTTTGCATTGCCATGAGCAGAGAGGAGAAAAGAACATGTCAACGGTAACACCAGTTTTGCACAAAGTTAGTTTCAGTTTCTGGAGTCACTAGGTCACAGCTGGCTGCTTGCTTAGGTAGGGACAGATGTCAGTCCTTCAGGGATATCCTAGAAAAATTGATTTATAAGTCTTAATGAAAAATTTCTAAAGCCCTGCAAGAGAAAAAAGTTTAGAGTTTCATGGAAATGGTGAGCCAAAAGCAAAGAAGGCTAATTGCTTATTGTCTGTCAACAGAATGAACATGTATTTTCCTGTGAATCTCAAGTTGTTAACTATTGCAATATCTATTCTTGATTCTCTAATTTTAATTTCTGCTGATACTCATTTTTCAGTCTTTTTTATTTCCAAGCAGAAAGAAGGGGGACCAAAATTGTAATTATCTCCATGTGCAAATACATTTAATATTTTCAAGTTTATCTATTCTAAACATAATGAAGTACATTTTAAGAAGTTATTATTTCAGATTAAGCTCACAGATAGTCTCCGCCAGACCTGGTTGTGCAAGTTAAAGATGGCATCCCCTCCTTTTTTCATTTGTTGCCATTTCTTTACCAGAATTTACCAGACCTGGCAAATGGCAAACCATCCTTAATCTACTCTGGGCAGAACTAAGCAGCTTAACATCACCAGTTTATGAAAACCTATGGTGCCAATAGGTGATGCCAATAGGTGATGATAAACAATTTGAGATTATTATTATCATCAGGTAGAATAGTTATTTGCTTACTGAATATTCTACTAGGAAATAAGAAAAAGAGTTTTCACATGTTTATACAAAAATGTTGTGAATGCAAAATCCTTGAATGATGCATTCCTCTGGGAAAATGACTATTTTTCTGTCTTGTAAAAGACACACATTGCTTAGTAAAAATGATAGTTCCTGTGTTACTGCTATGCCATGTAAATACTGACAAACACTACAGTAACTGGGCAAATAGAAAGTAAGAAAAATTTATGATTTACTTGGGTTATCATAACCATTTTTTTTGTCATAATGTAAACATAAATAATGTCCAATAGAGCAAGCTTCCTGAATGGTGTTAAATTGTTTCTTCTGATTGCACAATGCATGAATAGCCACAACGCTTTATTCATAGTTTAAGTGTGTTTCGTATAATAGCTGTGCCAAAAATAGCAATAGTTGTTTTCTAACTATTTTGTAAAATCCTTTTTTTTTTTTTATTTTATTTTAAGGAATTAAACTATTTTACAAAATATGTATCAATTGTGAGCAATGGAGTTTTTTAGCTCTTCGGTAATGAATCACATACTAAGAACTGCATTATTTCTGCTGTTTTGGTTAGCTTCAGCTAATTTGTATCACATTGTTGCTGGTCCCAGATTACATGAGTATGCAACAATATTTCTGAAAAGAATACATACAATTCCTAATTTACGTGTTTAGGTCCATGAGTAGTTATGAATGCCACGCTTAAATTAATTATTTTGGGCCACTGTAACTTAGTTGCCTGAGTGGTAACAGAAGGTCAACACAGGTGAAGGGGAGGTAATACAGAACTAAAGCCTGCATTGCTTTGCCTGGGACATTCAGCAATCGTATTGCATGAGCCAAAACTCAAGAGTTAAGATGTAGAGATGTAACTAGCAAGAGGTGACAAGATACAGAAGTAGCTACTTTAGTAAGTGCAAAAATAAACAAGTAAAATCTGGGCAAAGCCATCTGACACATGCTTTGGGCAGGCAAGGCCGGATGACTTCCAGAGGTCCCTTCCAACCGGAATGATTCTGTGGCTCTGTCAATGTGCAAACGAAGCAGCAATAACACCCATTAAAAGTATGCTAAGGCAGAAGACAATTTTACAGCAAAGCTTCCTCATTCCAAACTGGTTTTGTCAACAGCAAAGGTTCGTTCTTTGAGCAGTATTTATGTTTGAAGATGCCTTTTTAGCCAAACGCAACTTTTTGCTTTTGTATACTCCATTCCTTGTGGATTTCACAGTAACCTTTTAGAAGGGTGAAACACATTCTTAAAAGCATCTCCAAAACTGTTATAACGTTTCCAAGCCAGAGAGAGATTTTAGACATCACAATTAAATAGAAGCCTTGTTGGATACGCTAAGTAGAAGAAAAATTCAAACATAATATTTACATTACAAATATGATAATGTTAAATTAGATGCTTACACTGTCTGAAGTGAAAAATAACCTGGTGCCCAGGAAATTAAATGAAGACTTAAATAAAACAGCAAGCAAAAAAAAAAGATATTACTTCTCAGAGAATCCTTAAAATATGAACAAATCGGATTAAGTCTGTGGTCAACCTTATCTCAGACAATACTGGCCTAACTGAAACTAATTCACAGAGAAAGCAGAAGTAAGATGTTTTGGAGGATATGGCTTATCAAGACCCCCAACTCAGCCTTCCCCGAGAGATTAAAGATCTGTAGGACAAAATGCCATTCTTACACTATATAATTAATTGTATGTCAGACTACCAAATCGTCTAAAAACATCATGGCTACAGAGAAACCAACAGTGCTGTAAACAGTTAATCCCAGCTAATCTCAAACTGCTGTCATGTCAGAAACAGTAGTATTATAGAGATAGAGATTTAGCAGTCTTCTGGTCATTTGAATCTCCTGAACATTTCTGAACAAGCAATGAATTGGTTTCAGGATCCATATGACAATGGGAGAAAGCTTGTCCCAACCTGAGTGGGCTATCTGTAAAACAGAGGATTTTCTGGGAGGGCTGAAGAGTGAGATCAGGAGCCCAGCTTTTGTGTTACTGGGCACAAGACCAGAGTAGAACTTCTGGGGCCTCTGGGAGTCCCATGATTGCTCAGAGCTGCAATAGGGATGGATTTGTTCAGCCAGTGTCTCATAGTTTACAGACTCTGCAACTCTTCCATTTTCAGTGCCCAGGCTCTGATGAAGGTTAGAAATCATAACGTAGGAGGAAATCTAGGGTTTCCTCTTGAATTTTTACATCCATTTATTTTACTGATATGCATATTAATAGTGGCTTTCCTTGAATTTAAATCTCCTGCTTTTACAGAAATAAAGCAAAAACAGAAAAGGAAAGGGGCAATTTCAGTTCTTAGGACATCCACTTGGTAAAAGCCATCTGGTGTTTATGTCATTAATTGACTTCACAGCTGAAGACTTCAAAGAGGAGCTGTGTGGGAACTGGAAATTAGGTTATTTCAAAATTTGTTTCCATTTTAACCCAGAACAATGTGTAATATTTAGAAAGTTCTTATAAAAACAGAATTTCAATAAATAATTTCACTCTTGTAGTACTACTTTAAGAGGGTATCAAAATATTCCTTCCTAATTTTGATTCTAATTTAGTTGATAAAGTCTTTTTCAAATGATCTTTCCAGTTTCTATTGAAAAAACCCAAATATTCTCTTCAAACTTCTGTAATATTTCACAGTGGTTTATTCTGTTCTGTTTCAATGAGCTGCCTTCCAATTCACCACTTTCCCACATTTCAGTGTGGACTGAATGCCACTTTGTTTCGCTCGAAAATTTTGCAAAATCTTCCTACAAGGAATTAGCTGTCTAATGATGATGCTGTTAAACACTCTTTATAAGAGGAGGAGAAATTATAGAGATATTTGTGCTGACTGCCCCTCATCATTATTGGTTGTCATCACCAGAATTTCTTGTGTTCATCCTGTGAATTTTCCATCTGTCTCCTCAGTCGCATCCTCCTCTGGCACAAGGGACTTCACCTTGCAGCTTTCAGGAGCATTTCTTTGAACCGGTTACATGCCACCTGTCAAATTCATTTCATCATATGATTTTGCACAAAGAGGCTACAGTATACACTTAGTTTGTTTGCTTTTGTCAGCTGATTCTTACTAGAATAAGCTAGTGCTGCTTGTTTTGATTTGCTTTTGTCTCATGTTGTTTCAGACAAGGCAAAGCATGCCACTGTTTAGTAACAATTTGCATTTCCATTTTCTAATTTTTACAAAAATAATATATTTACCAGAGAGTTTATTTTTTTTACAAGTAAAGAAAAGAATCATCTTCAAGGAAAGCTTAAGAAGTTTCCAAGTCATAGTTTTACTGGAAGTAAGAGCACGCAAAATTGCAGTGGAATTTACTGTGTGTTTTCAACCTCAGTGGAAGCCAGTAGGTAGCCTTTGAATTACAGCTGCAAAACACAAACATTTCACGTGATGTGTTGTTGTGATATAGTAATTTTATGCTTTCTACTTTACTGATCTGGAAAAAAAAATAGAGTCCAGTTTGTTCCCATCACAAGAGTTAGCTGCAGAGCTCCTAGAGGCTTATTCTACATGTGCTAGTGATGCATGCCAGAAACAGTAAATGAATGTCATTTATGGTGGCTCTGTTGTTATCTACAGCTACAGAGAGCACAGAATAAAGTTATGCTTTTCAAATTTTGCAAAGAACAAAATTATTTTTAAAGTTCTGTTTTAGCTTGGGCGGGGCAGGGGGGAGGGGGAGAAAGAGAGAGAGATGGAAGCCAGGAAAGAAATAGACTACCCCATGAGGGATTTTGAAGGAGTACCTGGCATGAAAGCATAGGCATGTACAGTAGCTGTTGCCAATGCTGTGGTATGTATATACAAATATACAGTGATACACAGGTCTAGATTTTCAAAAGAGTTTAGTATTCAGATTTGGAAGCTTGTTTTTTAGAGGACTAGGCTCCATCTTATCCAATGTAGTTCTTTCGAAATATATCTTGTTCCAGTTGCATGAGCGGGAGCTGAAGTTTTTAAGGTGTCTGACCCCAGCCGTCGGCACCGCACGCTTGAAAATCTGGTCCCATAGCGCATACGTGCACAACACATACCGCTGTGTTTGCAATTATGTGTGACATACAGATGAATAGATAGTGGGACATTTGATTGTGTTTAGGCAGATCATATTCATTTTTAGTAAACGTTAAGAAAAAGCTGCTAAGAAAATCCAGCTGAGTCCCGGTGAATATCTGAAACTGGTGTTCACAGCAAATGTGGGTGGGCAGTCCCAAACCGTTTATGTGTGCTGGCCAAGAGACACCACCACCAGAAACGCCAGCTGCTGGAAGTCAGATGAGAAGTTACAACCAGCTTAGTGGGACAGGGAGTGCACCTCTGGAAGCAAACCTTACAAGAAAAAGCTACAGGTCAAAGTCACGTCATACATAACATTTGGAGACCTTTCCTCAACCATCATTTGACAAACTGCTGTCAATAAGCATGATTTATTAAAAATTGTAATGAATACCAAAATAACTACAGTACAACTTGGTACAAAAATCGAAGTAGAGGGGGAAAAAAAGTTTCCCATTCTGTTAAAATACATTCACAAAGTTTTAAGTTAGCAAGGCTAGAGGAATTGTTTCCAGGGATATTTCACATATTTCACAGTGTTTACAAGTTGTTAACTTTTCATCATATACTCCTTCCAAGAAAAAGGGGGGAGGCAGAAAGTCTCTTTGAAACTATGTATTTCTTCACCAAAAAAAAAAAACAAATGACAAAATTGTTCTCAGATTTCTCATAAAACCAGCTCTTGATGGGTTTCTGTTTCTTTGAATATTTGTTCTCTGGCTAGTTAGGCATGAAGAAAGGAAGTGAACCAGCACTCTTTTGTTGATAGCATACCCATGCCGATGAGACTTAGATATCCTCCAGCCACAGCCTCCTGTCAAAGCTCTAGCTCTCTTGAAGGATGACTTATAGGGGAGGACAAATAATAAGGGCTGGGTAGGAATTCACTCTGTAATAAATTTTTATGTACTTGATTGGTGGGTACCCTTTTAATATGCTTTGGAAACACACCCAAGTCATCTTTCTGGGAAAAGCAGAGTGCAGTAGTGACACACTGATATTTAGATTCTGACACTGAGAAAAGTTCAATTCCAGAGAACAGAAGAGACAAAAGAAAATCCATCTCCAGGCCATCAGGATTGTAGTCATAAGTGAGTTTGTTATCCAACAGAGGGAATAAGGGATTCTTTCTTTTTTCTGTTCCAGGCTCTTCAGATCAAACCTCCAATTCTTAAAGATTTCCAGGAAACATAGTGCATCCTCAGTCTGAGGTGGATTTTGAACTGGTGGAGTCTGAACCAGTACAGGTGAGTCAATGTATAACTGCTTGGTGATCCATACAAAAGAAGTAGGAATTTCAGCCAACCTGGGGTATTTTCACCTTCCCTACTCTCTGTAAGGTCCTTTGCTCACAGGAGAAAATTTGGAATAGCTGTTGCTAACAGCAAGAAGGTGAATACATTTATTTAGTAGAAAACTGCCTTTTTTGAGCATATGTGGTCTTGGAGAGCTATCTTCTTCAGAAGCGTAGGCTGAAAAATTGCCAGTACACACAATCTTAAACCAAACATTGTGAGTTTTTAAAGCTGTCTTACTTTTATGTATTTGCCAAAGCCTCATTTCAGCATTCAACATTTCCTCTGTTGTCATCATTAGCAGTATCATTAACTGTTTCAGGGGAGGGAAAGGGTTGAGTGTTAGGTCTCAAAAAATAAATAGAATAAAGACTGTTTAACTAAAGCGTCATTAAGCATGAACTTTCAAAACAATGAAAATTAAAAATGCCAAGTAGAAATTGTAAACATTGATGCATTATTATATTACAAAGACTGAGAGTGTTGGTCCACCACTGTGTGTAAACACTAATATTTAACTCAGAACAGGTAGCAGAGGGGCAAGAAATTGCCAGCAGCAAAGACATTTCAGGTGGGATTTCTTGGGTAAATTTATATGCATAAGTTCAGCAAACTTTTAGAATAGCTCTAATTAGGCCAATTTAATGATTGATGAGAAGGTTTTGCCTGATGACTGAAAAAGAAAAGACAACAAAAATAAATCCTTTTTCGGCAAACAGACCAAGAGAAAGTTATGACGGAGGTCTGAAAATGAAACCAAGAAAAAAGTCTGTGGCTATTGAAAAGGGGGGTTAGTTGAAGCTCTAGAGGGAGAAGTGCCCCTGTAGTTTGTCCTCTCTGGCATATTTACTAATAAATATCTGTTTTAAAATACACTAAGACCTCCCTTGGCTCAGTCTGTTTCTGAAGCATGATAAACACAGAAGGATATGCCGTAACTGTCCTTTGGGGGCTGGGGGAAAGAAAAAAAGAGGAAGAAAAAAAGAAAAAAGTTCTTTTTTACTCTGAAATCTATCTTTAAACATTTAAATAAATTAATTATAAGGGGATATTATATATGTATTTGTGTGTGTATCCAGATGTATAAAAGAGAAATATTTAAGGGAAGCAGAAAATATGTTATTTCAGTAATAATAAAAAAGGCCAGACAGCATATAATTCTCAGAGAGGATCTTTTTTTATAGGTGATTAGTGGCCTATATTTATGTTGGATCTATATCAATAAACATTTTAAGCTAGGATCATATTCGTGGCTTCTGTCTTCAGTTTAAAACTATTTTTCAACTTCTCTCTCTCCACCTCCAAAAGTAATCACTGGTCACAAAAATCCTGCGCGCAAAACTGGGGTCCCTGTGCTGATTGAAATCCATTGTAATGTGGCTGTCACAGCAAACGTGTTGCTAATGCACGACTGAAAAAAACCTAGCTGTATTGATTCCACAGTGCTAATTGGGGTAAAATGCAAGAGGGAAAGGTCTCCTCAGAAAAGAAAATATATATTTCCTGAAATTTTTCCTTCCTTAATTTCAGAAGGGAAACACACAACTACTTTTTTTCCTCATTTTAAAGAAACGTTGTCATCATAAAATCCAATAATAAAATTATATTAAAGAAGTTAGGTCATTTGATAAATAGGATGCTGCAATTCTGAACACAGAAAAGCTGATGTGAAGTTCTGCACCCAGACAAGAGCAGCATCACCTTACATCACCAAAATTTCTGGCAACAGTTACTTTTTAGAAAGCTACTTCCTAAAAATAGATCTGCCAGTTGAGACAGTGAAACTGTAAGTCCTTTGGTTAGTCATCATAGGCTAACTAGCTGTTTTTGAATAAAATAGGTAGTTTAAAATTACTAAGTGTACTAGGTTTTGGTGTGGTGCAGGAAAAGGTGAGGAAAGATATTAGATTCTGTGAAGCTGACCATAGCTGGACTTTATTCACCTATTGTGATAGCATTTGCACTCTCAATGAAAGGTTGATGGAGACCACCAAGGGAAGGGAGCAGTGGGGAAAAACTGCCAGAAAGTTCAGGAATGTATCAGGCTTCAAACTTACTAAAAATAACACAAATGTCAGCAGAGATTAGAGGAAATGAAATATGTAACTTTACTATTTTAACTCTTGTGAAACAGCAATAAAACATCACAATAGGGACCTGGCAATGCCTACACATACTAGTTTTGCCTTTTAAAAGTATGGAATCATTTCAATATTTGTTGTTATTTTCTCTTGTTAGAAATGGTTTTAACAAGTGGCAGAATTTCATCCTTCACAATTCTGGAAGCATTCCTTGCTAAGAAGCAGGTTTTCCCTTCTTAATATTCTTTTTTTTTAAAAAAAAGTAGCCAAAATCTACAAAAATCAGTCACTAAGTTCAAAAGAAATAGAATTTAATTCAGAATTTAGTCTCCACTTGAGGTGTTTTGATACAAGGAGGACATCTAGATAGACTACCTAGATCAATCTCTGTGACCAGAAGTGTCTCTGTGTGTATGTGTGTGTATGAGTGTATAACAAATACATCATTGGTAACTCGCAGTGAATTTTACAGTACTTGATTTTTGTCTTCTTCACTTAGTAACACAAGGCATTTTCAGAATTTAATTTTGGGAAAATCTGCAATGACCCTGATAGAAATAAGAGAGTTAAAGAAAAAAATGCTCAGTAGTTTTTTTTCTCCAATCTTAAAAATAAATATTTGGTTTCTAGACACTAAGAGAGTAGCAATACTGCAGAAGAAGACCAGCCCAAATCTAGGACATAGTGAGCATCTTTCAAAAAGCTTCAGGGAGCATTGAATTCTTAAGAAATGTCACAAATCTCAAGCCAAATTCTGGCCACTGTTTCATTATAGTAAACGACAGGAGTGGTCTAAGTAGTGGCAAATACTAAGCCTCCTTATAGTCTCTTACACCAGAGGAGCAATTCATACTCTGGAATCTGGATTCCCTCCACAGCCACTAACCAAGGATGCTGCAAGTCCATCTTGGCTAGAGATGCAGTTGTGCAGGCAAAATGTAGTATTGAAACTAAGACTGAAAGTTAAGATGAACCTCCTTATGCCAAAGGCTGATGAGGGGAGAAACGGAGCTGAGAGAAGACCGTGGAGAGCTAAGCAGCTCTCCACTAACTGGCCACTAACTTGTGGAGCTGTGTTCCACAGACTCAGGCCTCTCTGGAGGGGCCGTGGCAGCACTAAAAACTTTCCAAGACTTGGTAATAGGTTAAATGACTCTTTTGTTGCTCTTTACAATCTGCTGCAGTAGGGTGTTGCTCTTTTTTCTTATCCTTTGACTCACAAGGCTCTGATTCACTACAACACTGTCGATGGTGTTATCTGCTCCTTCCATAAGAGAAATCTATTGAAATGCAAGCTTTAAAAAAGCACAGTTTATCCTTGTAAAGTCGTGTGATGGGGACGCAGGAGTTTACATACCCTATCTGCATCATACCCCAAACATCTCTGCTGTTTGCATTTGTGGAAGATGTTCATGGTGTTTGCACCAGAAACAGTCCTCCTATTCCAGAAAAGTAATAGAATTTAACTACACGTAGTGCTCAGACTTTGCTGATTTTCAAAAGTAATGTCAGGATGAAGTAGATTTTTAACAGCATAAGACTTCCATGCTGTGTAAAAGATACTGAGAGATGCAATATTAGTTTTACACAGAACCAGAGTATTAGCAGCATTCTGGCGATTGTTCTAAGCTTGACATCTGTTCTATGTCATAGAATCGTCTAGTTCTTTCAGATCATTGAGTCCAACCATTAATCTAACACTGCCAAAACCACCACTAAACCATGTCCCTCAGCACTGTGTCTACCCGTCTTTTAAATACCTCTAGGGATGGTGATTCAACTTCTTCCCTGGGCAGCCTGTTCCAAAGTTTAATAAACTTTTCTGTGAAGAAATTTTTCCCAATATCCGTCTGAAACCTCCCCCAGTGCAACTTGAGGCCATTTCCTCTTGTCCTATCACTTGTTACTTGGGAGAAGAGGTGAAGCAACCAATTTGGGTGCCGCTATATTGATTAAAAGCAACACAATACAAATCAGGTGACATTTTCTTTCGTCTCCCCTTTAAGTTCTAGTAATAAAAAAATGATTCTGTGCATAGAGATTTCCGTGAATGAAAAGTTCAAAGGACTGTCGTATATTGTAAAATGCACACTGCTCACCGCAGTTTCCAGTCATATACATAATTTCCCCTCTTCTGAGTAACTGCCTACCCTCTGTTTCACAACTCTTCTGCAAGAGAGCAAACTATGATTATTTAGTCAAGAATTAAATTTTCTACCAAGAGGCCATTACAGGCATCCATCACTTTTGTGTCTCTCAGCTGACAAAGTAATGTCATTGCTTATGCTCCAAACTGCTTTTCCACTTCCACATCTTTCCAATCTTAAGAAACCCTACCAAAGCAGCTATTGCAGTCTGGTTGGTCATGATCCCAAGCACTATCCATCTTGCTGATCCCCTAATTGGGATGGTGCAGTAGTTTTCCTCCAGGCTTTTTGCCATGTGAGAAGCACCAGCAGCAGCAAGCAGCAATATGACTATGCCCTGGATACAAAGGAAACACTGAAGGCCTATCTTCGGGCTTTATGTAAAATATTCTGAAATAATCGTGGAGTACCTGTGAGCCGTGCGAGCTGGAGCAGGGTTCATGGCAGAAGAGTTTGTCTCTATGTGCTCCCACAAGGATTAGTGTATGGACCAAATGTCTCCAACCCAAAAGACTCTGATGTTTTAGAACGTGAACAGGAATCAGGCTTTACCACTTGACTGAGAAATTAGATAATTCTCGGTAACACACACTGTCACAAAGACATTGTCGTTTTTTTCATCAGTGTTCAAAATGTTGAGCTGGTCTATAATCAAAATACCGCTTCTGTTCTGAAACAGTAATATTAAAGGGAAAACATTACAATCTCAGCATAAGCAGGAGAGGTTTTCAAGAAAGAAGTTTGTTTAAAAATAGATACAACATATCATAAAAGCTGCTAGGCAGATAATTATTTCAAAAGAGCCCAAAACCTGAGTTTCAGATTATACCTCCAGAAGCCTAATTTTGTGCCTACGAATTACCTCACTCAAAGTTGATTTAACATTTAAATAGGATAAACAGTATACACACCTCATATAAAGTCACATCTCATATAAAGTGAGACATACATTCAAGTATGTATGAAAAATTTTAAACTACAAGTCAATCTTGCAACACTCTATTTTAAAGTAGTTTTCTTCTTAAGTTTACCCATGGGTTAGAATAATAATATACCAATTTCTCGGTTTTTAGTTACACTGTAAGTTAAAAGTTGGGGAAAAAAGATGATGTAATGAAATGATAAATCTACAGTGACCAAAAATCCAACTATGAATTCAGTGAAGAAAAAAATTATTGTAGTTGCTGGGATCAAAGATAACTTTGAATGTACAGTAGCTCATTTGTTAATGAATGCAGAATGGCCAGTAAATAAGAGACCTGCTTCATTATGGCTGCCCCACAGTTACTCTAAACCTTATTTTGCAACAGCATGGAGAGAATAAAAACTTCTTAAGCTGGTTGTCCTTCACTCTGAGACAGGATAATCTTTGAGAAACATTTTACAGTACATCTTTTGAAGAAAAGTGCATTAGTCTTTACAGAAAAAACATTTGGTTGACCTTGAAAATAAAGCATTCATGAGAAGTATGAGCAGAGGTTTTCATTATTCCTTAAGCCCTCCCTTCAGAGAGACAAAAAATTCCTCCCTCCATTGCCACTCCACAATACCCAGTTGCCAGGCAACTGATCTTTTATGGTGGGTCTCCATGGCGACTAATGTACACAAAATCATAAATCCCATTACCTAGCTAAATACTAGGGCTGCACTATAAAAAGAAAAAGAACCACTCTGAAGTTTAAAGTATAAAAGAGTGACAATGAATTTAAAAAAAAATAAATTGCTGTTGCTGATATTATAGTTAATATGATTTGTCTTACCAAACTTTCCTGCTTTCCATTTTCATACAAGCCATGCCAAACCATTTTTCTCCTAATTTATTAAGTATATTTTTAGCATAAGTAAGCCACCCAGGGAAACCACTACACTTTACAGGTAAGCTTTCAGCCACAGTTAAGACCAATCTGAGCACAGGTGGAATTGTGCTAACACTGAAAAGCCTTTGGGGTCAATAGACCAATGCTGAAGATGGCCAGTGAAGTACAGTGGCTAAGCAGATAGTTACACCACTCTTGCCTAGTGGAAAGTCAAAATAGAAAGGTAAAACATTCAGTTCACTTTTGCTCCCCATAAGCACACAGAGAAATTCAAGTTGGCCACAGAACCAGCCTGGATCTAAACACAGGTTGATGGACTCTCCAGAAGGATCGTAGAGCTGCTGTGGCACAAGACCAGAACAAGGCAAAGACCTGAACTATGCAAGCAGAGTTTTCTTCAACTCAGTGGTAGTAGATCTACGTCCATTTGGCCACCCATGTCAACAACTCATTTTAGCAGCACCCTTAAAATATGGAAGCAATGCACTTTGGCATTTTTGAGCCAGGAAAAAAGCTGCATTTGCATGTATTTGTTCTACTTATTCTCTATTTATATCCTTCACCATATGTGACAGACAGGGAACTTCTGGGACTTTTACCTTCTTAAATTCTACTTCCTTCTGTATAGACTGTGCCTTTTAAGTACCAGCTGGTGCCACAATCTCCCCCAAGATGGCTTTTTGTTATAATCCATGCATCTACACAGCTGGCAATTTTGTGACTCTGATTGTACTTTTAAATATGATCAACATGCAATACTTTAAAATTAAATCAATATACACAGAGATTTATTTGCATGCTTTAAAATCTGACCATATGATTTCTCTCTTTAGTAGTGTGCATTCAAGTTACACTTCCAGAAAGGAGACATGATTGCACCCAAAATATGCATGGTACTTTTCTTATCTGTATTTATAGTGCAGATGAGCTAAACAATTTTAAAAGCAGATGTATGATTCATTATTACATACAAAATGATTATTTTTTTAAAAGTATGTAAAACTTAAAACTTTATGACTGCAAACTAATAATAGTAACAAGGGTATTGTAGTTTTGAGTGTACATAGATTATGCTAAAGTACTGACTATTCCTTATGTTAACACCTCTAATATTTTAAAAGCATTATACATTAAAACATTTTGCAGGGATCCAGCAATAATAAAAGAAAAATAATGTTTTATGGACATCTTCCTTGAAATGCTTTGCAAATTTCCTCTGCCTCAGCCCCTCATCTACTCAGAACAAATCTTTTAAAATAGATTGATTAATTAATTATGAAGCAAGAACAGAAAGCTCCATCTCTTCATCCGTAGAGTTGTACATCATAGGTGATATCCTGGTCTCTAAACTGGGGAGACACAGATTTGATGGACAGAATACTCAGTGGATCAGAAACTGGCTGGATGGTCACACTCAAAGGGTTGCAGTCAATGGCTCAATGTCCAAGTGGAAGCAAGTGACAAGTGGCGTTCCTCAGGAGTCGGTACTGGGACCAGTGCTGTTCAATATCTTTGTCGGAGACATGGACAGTAGGATTGAGTGCACTCTCAGCAAGTTTGCCAACCACACCAAGCTGTGTGGTGCTGTTGACATGCTGGAAGGAAGGGATGCCATCCAGAGGGACTTGGACAGACTTGAGAGGTGGGCCTGTGCAAACCTCATGAAGTTCAATCAGACCAAGTGCAAGGTCCTGCACCTGGGTCACGGCAATCCCAAGCACAAACACAGGTCAGACAGAGAATGGCAGGAGAGCAACCCTGAGGAGAGGGACTTGGGGGTGTTGGTGGATGAGAAGCTGGACATGAGCTGGCAATGCACACTGGCAGCCCAGAAAGCCAACCACATCCTGGGCTGCANGGCTGAGAGAGTTGGGGTTGCTCAGGCTGGAGAAGAGAAGGCTCCGGGGAGACCTTATAGCAGCCTTCCAGAACCTGAAGGGGGGCTTACAGGAGAGATGGGGAGGGACTCTTTATCAGGGAGGGCAGCAATAGGATGAGGGGTAACGGTTTTAAACTGAAAGTGGGGAGATTTAGATTAGATACTGGGAAGAAATTCTTTCCTGTGAGGGTGGTGAGGCACTGGAACAGGTTGCCCAGAGAAGCTGTGGATGCCCCATCCCTGGAGGTGTTCGAGGCCAGGCTGGATGGGGCTTTGAGCAACCTGCTCTAGTGGGAGGTGTCCCTGACCGTGGCAGGGGGGTTGGAACTTGGTGATCTTTAAGGTCCCTTCCAACCCAAATAATTATATGATTCTATGATTCTATGAGTACATTTTGCAGCTAATATTTGTCACTGCATAATGGACCTCCATAGCAAATTACATAACCCTTTAGAAATGTTAAGTGAAATTTGCAGTACTCCATGTCAAAGGTAGTTCATTAATTCATTTAGCAACTTTCTAGCCTCTGAAGACTTATTTTGATAGTAAAAGTCAGTACCTCTCTAGTTCTGACTGTATGAAGAATCTGAGTTTCCTTGTAAGAATGTTTTCTTTTTTAGGTCCCCTTTCTCCCTTTCTTGACAATTTTTTTCTCTCGCTGCTTTAAAAATACAGTTGAGTTAGAAATGGATTTGAACAACAAATCCTCTTCTAAATATTTAATTTACCACAAAATGGGTATGAATACATGACATATCTATAGGCCAAGCAGGGACAGTAAAGAAAGAGCATCATTCATTGTTCGGATGAGGAAAGCTTTGTGTGGATACAGAAGTATGAGCAGACATACATAGCCTGAGATTGTTTGGCTTTAATTGTCAATCAGTCAGAAATTATAATAAATGGAGTTAGGTTGTTTAGAGGAAGTATGAATTGACAAGAAAAATAAGAGCAACCAGATACTTGAGCTTTTGCTTGTGTTCTTGTTGTTTGGATAAGAATAATGAAAAAAGTGTCATAGCACCAATTGGCAGTTGTCTATATCACAAAGCCACCACAGAATTTGGCACAATTCAGCACAGCTTCTGTTTCTGAGGGACCCATGTCTGGAAACACATTGATGCTGTAGGTCACAAGTTTATAAGCAGACTGGGTGCAAAAAAAATGGCTATCTTTTTGCAGACTGGACAGAAGGAAATGATTAAACCTTTAAATAAGCTTGGCATTCTCCCAGTATTTTGGAGGGCAACTAATATGTAGAAGACTTAGTGATAAATCAGGTTCCTTAATACCAGAATGTCCAGAAATGAAGTTGGTCAGTCCCCACTTGCAGCCATATACAGCAGGGACCCTGCCCAGGTGGCAGCTGTACAGAAATGTTATCCTCCCTTCTCTTACCTGGCACAGTACCTTTGTACATCCCACCTACACTGATGCACATGAATTAATAAAAGAGGAGAACAACCTAGCTGAGTTAATCTAAAAAATGAAAGGTGAAGCATTCAGGAACATATAGATAAGGAGAAGAGGCTCAGCATCAGGAATTCAGAGGGTTTTACAGTTTTCAAAATTATGAATGATTGCTGTTTAAAAATAAGGTTTAAGGAGAAGTACATTTGCTATTTTGATTGACTCAGACTGCAGTCAAGAATGTCCTCATTTCTTAATTTGTAGGACTTAATTGCATATTCTTGCTCATTTAAATAGGAAAGATGTTTTGCCTTTATGTGAAGGACACACGAAGGAGGTTATCCTTCCTGCTGCTATTATCCACTCCAAGAAGGATCATTGCATTCTACCAACAGGTGATCCTTGAGAAGAAAATGTGGTGACAGATCCTCCTGCCTTGTCTAAGATCAAGCCATCTTGCCAGTTCCCCAAGAGTTCTTGTCTTCCCATTGGAAAAACGGTACCCAAATAGCTGTGTAACAAAGAAGCACCCGTGCTTACCAAGGACATTCATTGAAACTGGTGTGTGGCTATTTCTTCTGGTGGCCATAACTTTTCGAAACCCAAACTCAAACACTAAATCTCTGAGATTTCCAGCCCCATTGGAAAAGACTGAGAGGGGCAGGCTAGCCTGTCCTTCTGTAGAGGTGAATCTCAAGTGCAGAATATGCAGTCAGGCATGTGTGTAGTGAATAGTCTGAGGATGATATAATTTGTCACCTGCACCTCAAACCTGGCTGTATCACTGTAAATGTTCTTGAAAACTGTGAATAAACAGAAAGTCTTTCAGTGAAACCCTGAGTTCGTCCCTGAAAGCATTCAGCATGTTCAAGTATTTGCTTGCAACTAATTTGCTCCTTTGAAAATCTCACATGACCAAATAGAGAGTGCCTGAGCAAGATGGATTTTTAAAAATCTGTAATAAAGATTAGCCAGTAAATGAATTAACATACTTTTGACATGTTCATTACACCTATTCAATTATTCTGTTTAAAATTGTTTTCAAAGTGATTTTAAAAGCAGATTTTTTTTCCATTTTTGTCAATTCAATCGTATCAGAATGAAACTATTGATACAGGTGCTACTAATAGACAGATTAAATTATGACAGCAAGACCTCTGTAAGAAGGATTTCCAAGTGCAACCAGACTGTCACCTATGTATGATCATTTGACATTATGGTATTTCAGCAGATTTGAACTGTCTTCTTACTCATGGTTAAATCAGTATTGCTGCATCTGTGGAGCTTTTGCCTGGGAATGTAACTAGTGGTCAGCAACAGAAATACCATCCTAATAACAGGTAAATGTAAATCTTTTTTCATTGATATTGTTCACAGAATGTGAGAAAGTCTCAGCTTGTAGCTCAGTGTGCTACAGATTGTATGTCCATAAAACTCCACAAAAATATTATTTAGACTATCTTCTTAGCCAGGATCAACGTAGCATGAATCCAGTGTTAGAAATGTCATAGACTGCTTACTTTAATTTGTTATAGGATGTCATCAACCTTACCACTAGAAAGTTTCTCCTAGTGTCTTCTAAGTCCTTTGTAAGTCTCTTAAACCTTTCTAAGAGTAATTCCAATTTTTTAACTTGGACACTAGAAAAAAACAGCAGGAAATCTCTATGCCCAGTTGCTGATCACAGACAACGTAAGCTATTTTATATCCAAACTGAAATACCTATTCTGGGACAGTCCGCAGAAGAAATATTTCCTTCATAAATATTGGATCCCACTTTTAATGTCTCAGTGGTGAACAGAAGAGGTTTGCTGCTGTTTGTTGTTTTTTAATTTTTTGTTTGCCTGGTCTCAAAGAATCTTTTCACCACAAAGGTAAAGATGCTTTTGACCACTCTCACCTATAAAGAAACCTCAAGAAAAACAGAAATTATATAAAGGGCAACAGTCCAGTGATCATGAAAAGCACAAGCCAACAGATTGGCTTCCAGAAACCACTAAATGTCTCTCAAATCCACAGCATGCAGCTAAGCTTTCAAGCATCACCACATTTGTTTTAAGAAAAACGTGCGGGTTATCTGCTAAGCATAAAGATGATCTTCACATGGCAAGCATTCATGTCCAGAGAAACAGATCACATCTATGAACCTACCACCCAAATAAAACGTGCAGACTTACTACATTCTACATGGATCCCAGACCTATGCAGACAAAAATATAACCTATTTCTTCCAGCACATTAAGTGATCTGATGGAAAGGAAGTGGATGAAGCAAATGTCATTCCACCAGGATGAATAATAGTGAATGAAAACAACTGCATACCAATAAAAACATTTTTCATAATCATAATTCCACCCTGGCCTCTCAAAGAAGGTTTAAAAAGCCTATAGTTTTACAGGAAAATAGCATCTATTCCATAGAGGTACTGATTTCATGGCCCTTCATGGTCTTTCTACTTCTTCCCTGCCACAGGAGCACTGACACTTTTCTTCCCTCCATTCCATCACATCTCTCTACTGTCCCACAGTTTCTCTGTCCTTGGAACAAGCATCTCTTGCTCAGTGTCATTGATGGCCTTACTTGTTCAGGTGTTCTAATTAAGCAACATCACTGCAGTTAACTAAGAGCAATTACGCCTAACTTGTATTCATGTTAGACTTCCCTGCTTTTTCTCAAACTTCTTGGAGGAATTCTGGATCTGAAGGCTTTGTTTGCTTTTCCACCTGTAGCATCTCATCTAATAAGATATGACCTCTTCCTATAGCCTTCTATGAACAAAGGATCCCTCTATGTTAAGAATAAACAGAGCGTATTGACTAGACTTATCTTTAGCGTATACAGTTTATATCAACATTTTTAAATGTTTATAAGTTTAAGAGAGAAGACCTAAACAACTGACTAGTTTCAATTAATTACACCCCTTCATTTGCTTTAGATGGTTTTGAGGACCAAAATCTTTGTTTCTCTATCACTCCTGCACAACTGCATAATTCCTTGGTGATATGAGCAATGTTTGGATATGGCAGAGTACCAATTGTGTGTGAGGCCAAGAGCTTAGCAGGATTTAAGAAAGGATTTTACATTTGTATGGGTAATGAGAACACCCAAAGTTACATTAAACAGCATAAAAATTAAAGGAATAAGCCTGAATTCTTAAATTCTGAAAACAGTATCCTATCCAGCTAAGAGCTATGTAGAGACTTTCACCAGAAAGTAGGTTGCAGCAGAGTTATGTGACTAGCCTGCTGAGCTAATAATACAATTCCTATATTCCTTCACCACTGTGTAATCAGACCTGCTTTAGTTCCGCCAACACTGGACAACAATTTGTAATCTAAAGAAAAATGAATTAATCATATCTTGAAAAACTCAACAGTTCAGAACAACTAAACAGTAAGATACTCTTCAGAAAAAGTGGCAAGAATGCATGTAATAAGTATACTGAAAATACAGCTACTCCAAATTTTTACAAAGGAAAATCCTTCAGCTTTTTGGTTGGGTGTTTTTTTGTTTGGTTGGGTTTTTTTGATTGGTGCTAAATTCTAAAAGCCTCTTGTTCCCTTCTATAAACACCGGAGATTAGAAAGAAGATAAACAATAGAGCAAACAACACATTTGTTAATAGAAACTCAGCCTGAAAAATAACGACACTGTTTCTCAGTATTATAAATAAAAAGTAATAGCTGGGTTTTTAAAAAAACAGATAATTCAACTTCAAAGACTTCCTGTGATTTCTAACAGTTGAAACAAAATTAGATTACAAAATCTTTTTCATTTTCTTGTATCCCCTCTCTAAAGAAGAAGAAAGCCAGAGCAAATGAAAACACAAGGCTCATGCACCTCCAGGAAATGCTTGTGTAAGGCTTATTTATCTTTTAACTAACATTTGTTAACCATGGATTAGTGGAACAGCCTCTTGTAATTATGGTTACTGTTCCATTTGTGGCTATCTTCATGCGGCCAGTGAATCTTTAAATTACAGGCTGACCACCCGGGAGCACAAGTATTGAATCAGCCACATCTCCATAGGCCCCACATTTGGATTATCCCAAAGGATGACATGCTAACACACACATATGCTACAAAAGAGGTTTATGCTCACAGCTTCAGAATCACTTTCAGTCCCTGTAGTGGTTTTGAGTTCAATAAAACCAGGGTGGCCCCTGACATAATGTGCTCCATTTTAGTACAGGAGAAATGGCTGGTGAAGACAAGTCTTTGTTAAATACCGGTCATTCTAACAGCTATCACAGTGTCCTTCAGCTATAACCTCAGACACCGGACTGCAATAGGAGTTAGGAAATTGGCCCAAGGAAGAAAGGTTAGCTTTGCTTAAAGGTATATATACATTTGAAAAAAACATATATTCATGTAGATATACATGCGTAGATATACATACCTGCATATATATCAAGTAAGAAGAGAAACAAAGCTATTCTTTTGTTCCTAAGAGTCTATATAGGTAAAGGGAATTTACTATGTGTTTGTTATTGTCTTTATTACTGCCTCAGGGCTCACCATTCAAATCACCACTTCCAAGATAAAAGACTTTATGATCTTTATTGCATGGATCTTTGACACTTAATCTGTAGTCCCTTGGGATTAGTTTTCAAAAGCCTGGATCCGAAGAAATCCAGCTAGCCAGCAAAGTACACTGAGAGACTCTGTGCTGCACCAGACTTCCTTCCTCTTAAAGCTCCACATAAGTTGTGCTGGCATCAGAGATGCACCCAGATATCATCTGAATCATTTCCGAAGAAGGTCGTTCCATCTCAGTCTGAAATTTATAATGATCATTTTACAAATCCACACAGATTATTGACTAAAGGGCTTTCTGGAAGCCTTGCAGCAGAGCTGGTCACCTTGTCCTAGCCCAAGGCACAGCTACAGGAGGATGGGCACCATCATACAAAACCAGCTCTCTTCTTCCAGAAAATTTGCTCTCATCTATCCATAGTCTAACAAATTATCCCTTTAGAATAGAATTTCAGAAAGACACCCAGCACACTTCAAAAATCCCACCCTAAGTAAATAGGGGCAAGGAATCTGGTTTTTACTTAGCCGTCATTTGGTCCTTCTATAATGCATAAATAATGTGTGTGTAATAAACACACTTACAGACATATTTTGATGGCATCTAGGAATTCAAAGAGGATTTGGTTTCCCATTGTGCAGGGCATTATATAAACACTGATTTAAAAAGTGGCCCTTTCCCCAGAGGCCTCACAACATAGCCTAAATGCTTTGCTGACGGATCTCTCACCATCTGTGCAAACTCAGTTAAAAAAGTATTGCCTGATTACATATAGGCCATGCATACCTGAATTAAAAATGTTGCAGTGTAGAGAATTCCAAGTAGACAAGGTAGATCTGCTGTAACTTTGCCATTATGTATCTCTAATTACTTCTGCGATGTGCAAAATTCAGCTGCAGTGCTCTGAACAGTCATCTGCACTGCCTGTAAGGATTTGGCTCTTTGTTTATACAATGTTTCTCCTACCGAAGGGTAAGGGAGGACGATCTTTAATGTTTTTCAATGCAAAAATCGTCATATACACTCGAAATATAAAGTGGTAGTACGTGGTGCAGAGCAGGTGCACCCACACAGTGTATGGTAACCCTTGCCTAGAGGTACACCTCCCATTTGCCTCCTAGCTCCATGTTGGTTTGAGGTCTGAGTGCATTGCTTCCATGCCCTGCTCATTCTCTGGCTTTCTTTGGAAAGAAAATCCTAGGCAGGGAGGAGCCCTAATTCACTGCCAGAGTTCCTCAGGTTTGGAGGAGCAGGAAAGGACCTCAGTAAGTGGCCCAATGAAGTGTTAGATACCCCTGGACCTTCAGGAGAGTAGCAGAGCTTACCATGGTTAGTCAGCAGATCACAGCCTTCATTTTACCTGCTGGCTCTCCTACTAATAGCAGGTGAGGTGTAATGGATAGCAGTGAGAATTTGGTCCTCTAGAAGTGTTGACTCCTCTGGGTTTCTTCCTTTGAGCAGTCTGTGAAGGCATTTCTGTCGCCGCACACTCCCTCATCTCATGGTAAGGATCCACGTAGAAAATAGTTACTTCTCCTGCAGTTTATAAGCTGTCTCTGAGCCGTTGTCCTTTGCTACCATTATCATTGTGTGCCACCTGCCAGCTTCTCTAACCTTGGAGTCTGGATTCAGAGTACAGCCATTTGCACCCAATTAGCTTTTAGTTCCTACCTTTAGCAGGAAACCTTTTAATTTCTTGCCTTTCTGTAAAACAGATTTTCCTTGTTGACAGTTAGCAAATAAGATATTGAGACTCTCAACTTCATACTGTTTCTTCCTTGGCCTGTGCAGCCACAAGCTTATTTATCTAGTGTGAATGCTACTCCTTAGTCTGTTTCATTCTGGCAACGAGACACTGCCTATGGAGAATGGCTCATTCTATTGTCTCCCTATCAAAAACAATTTGGGGGAGGGACAGAAAATGTGGAATGGTTGCAAGATGAAACAGCCACAGTTGTAATCACGCTGCATTCTTTTCAGGCTGCTGCAACACTGAAAGGTAGCTTGCTTTGGATACCAAAAGGGTTGGAAAGCATTACTGAGGCACGATGTACAAAATCTACCGTTTGCACCAAAAAGTTCTTCGGTCCAATAGGGCAGATGAACTAAAAAGACCCAAGAACAAGGTTGCAGTTAAGGACAAAGGGGAGTTGGTCATATAAAAAAATCTCTATAAAAATCTTAGGTTATACCTCTACAATATTTTTTAGTGTTATTATTTAAGAATGGATGAGAAATTAACAATTGCCTCATACTTACAAAACCACAGTTGGGTGGTTTGGGAGTTTACCTGTCTTTTTTGTCATGTGAGTGGAAAAGTGTGTTGGTACCCACGTTACAGCTACAGTTAGGACCATAGCCAAAGACCTAATAAAAAAATACACATTACAATTTTCCTGTGCCTTCACAGTAGGGGTTTTTTCAGACGACTGAGAACCTGGACTATCATATCCATCTGCTACTAAAGCAGTGGAACAAGCTGCATCCTATGTACTTTTCATGTTGGACTGGGATTTGACTGTAAACTATGAAAAATCCTGTGTTACCTGGAATATGTAGTGTCCAGCACCTGGAGCCTTGAGAGCCTTTGCAGATTGGACCTCTGAGATTCAGTGGAGTCACAATGTAGGTGGGCAGGAGGGCAGCTCCTTATAGAAGGATTCTTTTATGCTCTTCTTGTCCCCTATTTTGTGACTGAGAGAATGAGGGGTTGAGAGTCAGCGACTGGCAACTGCTCTGAAGTTGAAGCTTAAGCTAAAATTAATCTTAGAACTGCAGACTATTTCATAACATCTTTCATAATAACAGCGGTTTATTGCCTTGTGATGCTAAGTCCTTCCCTGCTTCTTCACTCTGAAAAACCTCTATTGTGCTGGCTTCTTCCTGTTTCATTGAAAGGAACAGCTTGTATGAATCAGGGATGAACCACTCTCCAGAATTATGAATACCCAGCTATCACTCTCTGTCTTGACTGTTCAGAAAGGCCAGAGCTGCGTCTTCAAATATCTTTCCATTCTTCCACTCTTTTCCCTCTGTGAAAGGGAGCCATAGCTGAAACCAGGAAATTAGCCAAGTGAGCGTATAATAGAAATTCAGGCCTCCTAATGGCACAAGAAGCACACAGCTGCCAGTTGGTGTCTTGTATTCATTGAAAATTTATTTCTGCTTGTAATTTTCTTGTATACTTTTTAACTAAAATTAAACTGCTTTTGAAGGCACGGGGGGTGTGGGCATGTTAAATTGAGACACCCTAAGCCAGGTGTCTTTCACTGAAACTTTAAAGATCATCGGAAGAAATCGTAAAGCCTTACAATACACAAACGTCAAAGATCCAAATTTAACTTCCCAATAAACAAATGGATAAGTAAGCTTATAACAAAACAGGTATTATTTATGGGTCATCAGACTTCTAAAAGCTTACTCAGTCTGTTTTCAGATTTTCTGCTTCTTCAGTACTCTGGAAAATTTTGCCTGGCTTAACAATATTCTTGAACTTAATTCCTTCTCTGGTGGGGCAGAACCTCCTGTTAGCCCTCCTCGGCTCTTCTCATAGCAAGTGTTTTCACAAATAGACTGAAAGAGCTAATGAGCAAACCATTTTAACTTAGCATAAATGCAGGATTTACGGCACATATATGAAAATGCAATTCATTACTAGCTCCCCTTTTCCCCCCAAACCAAAATAAAACCATTAATGCTAAAGGGTAGATAGGACAAGCTTGTCTACAGAGTTTTCACAGTCAGCTACAGCATAATACCAAGTGTAGAGTATTTATTATGTGCAATCCTGGACACTGTAGGGTTTCATTGTGAATCTGGAAGCAAATGACTGTTCAGCATTTGGATGGAGTATACAGCCAACTAAGATTACCACAGAAAACATGGGACACGAGAAGAATATTGTTTTCTGACCATGAAAAGACCACACACGCAGTCCATGTGGAATGCACACTGGACCATCTTCAAAAACATCGAAGTTGCATTCTCTGTTATGCTCACAGGCTGGTTTAATTAAATATAGGCATTAGGCAGTAAATGTGTTGGCAGTTTCACACTGAAATGCTGCTGTTCTACAAGTAACTTCCTCACTGTAGTTTATTCTTTTAAAATGCTACCATGTTTTTTTCATTCTGCTTAAGACTGTAGAGCCTTGTGAGGGAACATATTTCTATAAATCAGAATCTTGAAAAATAATTAAT